>ML858332.1:0-10785 GCA_009831015.1 Picea engelmannii
GACACTTACTACCAATTAATATGAATACGAGAACACATCCCTTTCCCAAATTTTCCCCCACCATTTCTGGCAAGTACCTCTTTATTTTTACGCAAGCTTGAGGAGGATAACATATGCTTGTTGATATAAGCTCATCCTTCGGATAAGTCCTTCGGAGTATGTTTAACGAACCCTAGGAAAGAGTGGTTCGGTCCCATTATGGGTCTATCGATGTTTGTTTAACGAGTCCAAAGATAGAAAACTCGAAGGTTTTTCATGATTATAGAGTCTGGAAAAACACTTAAAAGAGAACTCTCTCAGTTTCTTTTTCGTAAAATAGTCTGATGAGACCGAAAAAGAGATAAATTATCGCCCAACAGACACTTTCTTCAAATACTTTAACAAGCGTGAAAATAGCAAGGTCGCTCGACAATCTTTTCATGTTTAGAGAGTCTGAAAAGAGCTTAAAAAGGACTCCAGGGGGGTTTCTTTTTCGTATAACCTTGTTGAGCCCGAAAAAGTGATAAAAGTGTGCTCGATCGCGTTCTCATGTATTTTCGAGCGTGAGAACGGACAAAGACCAAGCTCGAGGTTTTGTACATAAACCATAAAAAATAATCAAAACATGGGATGAAGAAGAAAAAATATCCGCATCCTTGTGCATGAACATTGAGGTCGTTACGTCTGCAAAAGTCACACTCATAAGGGTATTAGACATTAGGTTGTAATAAATAAACAATTATAAAATCCAATAACAAATGGTAAAAGTAAATATAAAGGGGTAAAAGTTCTTTTTACCATAGTCATTTTAACTTTACCAATATTTGAGTCCAAAACCCCTCTTTTGCCCTTAAATTTCGGTGCTCGATTGCGGGAGTTACGAGCATCCATTCGACGAACCGTCTCCAGCAGTGAGGTAAGATCCTTGTCCTCTATCTTTTCATGGTTTGATTTTTCATTTTCATTGGCAAAAATCATAGTTTTGATTTTGTTTTGGGGGTTAGAGTTGCGCTCAGCCATTCTCGCAGGCCAGCCACACGGGGCCTGTGAGAATGCCTCATTCTCGCAGGTGACCCCACAGGCACCTGCGAGAACCTCGCACTGTGCCTAAAGGGCACCTACGAGAACTGCAAAGTGGAAAATTGTTTAAAGTTTAGCTCAATGAAAAATATACCAAGTGTTGAATAGAGTTACTATCTTTCCTCTTATGCTTCTTATGCAGGTATTTAGCTATCACCATGGTTCTAGAATGGCGTGAAAGAGAGCATGAATAAGATGATGCCATTGTCGGGAATCATTCGGCCACCGTTGTCACTTTACGAGACTATGGTCTCCTGAAATTCTTTCGTATCCTGGGTATGAGGGCCCAAGTCAGGTTATTGGACTACCTTGTGCATATGTGGGATCCCGACTAGC
This sequence comes from Picea engelmannii, assembly GCA_009831015.1. NCBI lineage: Eukaryota > Viridiplantae > Streptophyta > Pinopsida > Pinales > Pinaceae > Picea > Picea engelmannii. Next base: position 1,396 of record ML858332.1, read on the forward strand.
AAGTATTCCATGTAGGGGTCCACACATTGTCCTTGGATATCGAGGACATTTACTTTTTGATAGGACTGTCATGGTGTGGGTACCACGTGAGCCTGACTGGTAGAAGAGGTGGTGGGTTGCCTAAGAGTGAGTACTGTCGTTTGCACTGTGTTCCAGAGGCAGAGATGAGCAAAGGGAAAGTAGCCATTTGGGGAATGCGGGATTTGACCCTTCACACTATTTTGTTCACCATTTATCGTATGGCTGGGAGCGCTGCTCCTCACATGGCTCTCCAGAGCTACTTTCAGTATGTCATAGAGTGTATTGAACCTCGGATTTTTAACTGGGCAGACACAGTGCTTCATAGCCTGAAGAGGCAGTTGACCAAATGCAGGCGAGGTGACCTAAAGCAATTCAGGTACAGATCTTTGTTGGTGTCCTTCTTTCTTGAGAGGGTTCCTTTGTTGAGGCTGCAGGTTGAGTGGGGTTTACCGACTCCAACAGATCCAAGAATGTTGAGGTGGTGTCAGCTCATGGCCTGGCACGTAGCTGGACCAATTATCAAATATAATGATTCCTTCTTCGACTGCTTGCGACCACAGATGTTGATGGTTGATGATTATGCCTATGCCGGGTTAGGCTTCCAAGGAGATCCAGACTTGGTCCTGCCCGAGGGCGCTCAATGGGGGGATCTTGGTAAGAAGTACACATTTTTCTTTTTAAATGTTTTTGTGAATTTTATCATATGCAAATGTTTTTTATGTTCATCCAAGGTCTAAATACAAAATTATTTTTTGATGACACAGACGTGGAGCCTTACCGACCTCCTGGTACTTCTCCTATTTAGCAACGAGGGGAGGTGGCTCCAGTGCCATGATGGGACGCTGAAGATTATGAAGCAGTGGAACAAAACCTAGAGGGTTTGGCAGCAGACATTCTGGATATGCCCCTTGGAGAGGTTCCATGACATTATCAGCGTCATACAGTAGGAGTGTCAGAGTCCATTGGCCGACTGCTTCGTAGGGTTGCCCGGGCAGTCGTGTGTTACCATGAACGTCATCCATGACATCACTTTGTAGAGGCTATGAGCTTCAAATTTTGAAATTTTGGTCCTCGGACAGAACTTTTTGTAAAAACTTTTTTGATCGTTATATATACATACAGCTTCTATTGGTTTATCTTGTGTTGTGTGAAAATTGATGTGATTGATTTATAAATGACCCAAATGTCTATCTAATACATAGTTAGCTAATGCATCAGTTAATTTATTTAGACATCTAGGAATATTTTTATATTCAATATAATCAAAATAACATTCCAAGAGGCGAATTCGCAAATACACCCGTAACAAAGTAGGACTTCGAATAGTATATACATTACTTAACTGTAGTACTACGAGCTGCGAATCGAGTTGCACAACCAAATGATGGATTCTGAGCGAGATAGCATCAATCAACAATTCGATAATGGTGCTATACTCTGCAATATTGTTGGTCGCACGGCCAAGGCACACACCTCGTAGAAAGACAAGTTCATTTGTAGGGGCGTAAATATCCCATGCAGCGGAAGCAAGGTTCTGAGTACTACGGATAGCACCATCAGTGAAGCCAATGTAGGGTAGCGAAGACTCCGACATCTGGAAATCAAACACAACATCACATAAGGGCAGAGAATAGATAACGACAAAAGTAAGCTACGGTAACACACAAGAAGTATGATACAATAAAAATACAGGTGATCTTATTCATAGTACTTCTTCAAGTACAACCCATTTATGGGTTCACTCAAAGGGATACCATCCTAATCTACTAACTCATAAGCCCCTTTTTCCAAAACTCGTCTAACGATATAAGGACCTCGCCACATGGCTTCAAATTTTCCAGCTCCTAGCATATCTTGATCTTGTTCATAGAGGAGAACGAGATCTCCTTCGGAGAAAACACGAGGCTTGACATGTTTTTCGTATTGAGCCTTGACACATTTTTTCTAAGCTTCTATGACTAGAGTAGCATCGCATCGAGTTTCGTCTAATCGCATAAGATACAATAGACGTTCTTCCTCAATAGAAGTGTTTGGTAGGAGTTCAACAGCTATTTTTAAAGAGGGTATCTCACATTCAATTAGGAGAATGGCTTCCAAACCATAGACTAACCGGAAAGGTGTAAACCCAGTAGTAGACTTGACAGATGTCCGGTAAGCCCACAATGCCGAAAACAACATTGTGTGCCAACTTGTTTTGTGAATCCCTATCATTCGTTGGAGCATAGTTATGAGAACTTTGTTAATTGCTTCAACTTGGTCATTGGCTTGTGGGTAATAGGGCGTTGAGTTTTCATGGCGAAGACCCAACTTTTCAGTGAGTTCGGACATCATGAAGTTTCTAAAGTGGCTACCGTGATCAGTGACGATAGCCTGAGGAACACCAAAACGAGCTATGATGTCATTAAAAATGAATAATGCTGCCGTATTTCCAGTGTTATCAAATGTCGGCATCGCCTCGGCCCATTTCGTAAAGTAATCTACGGCTACAATAATGTATCCATGCCCCCCGACCGAGTGGGGGTGACATGTCATAAAATTGATGCCCCATTTCGCAAAGGGACCAATAGAGACCACAGGGTGAAGAGGAGCAGGATGTGACTGTATCTTATGATTATAGGTCTGGCAAGCATGGCATTTTTGGACGGCGATTATGCAGTCATTAAAAAAAGAAGGCCAAAAATACCCTACTTGTAAGATCTTCTGGGCAGTAGCATACCCGGACATATGACCACCACAGTCTCCAAAATGGCAGTCATTTAAGGCTTTCTCAGCTTCGTCAAATCTGAGGTAGTGTCGAAAAACTAAGTCAATCCCACGACGATAAAGAGTATCCCCAAGGATAATATATTGACGGGCTTGGTAGCGTATTCGACGTCGATCATTACTAGACAAATTTGGATGGAAAGTCTGGGTTTGGAGATATATGATGATATTTCCATACCAAAGATCATCAGAACTAATGAGGAAAAGGGATTCATCAGGTAATGAATCGGCTGCTACATTTTCCGTTTCAGAATAGGGAAAGTCACATATCAACTCAGCAAACACTAAGGACTTCTTGGACTTGGCTCGTTCGAATTCCAAGTCAAACTCCTGGAGTATCATGATCCATTTGGAGTATTTCCCCCCTAGCAATTGACATGTGAGAATGTGTTCCATAGGGTTGTAGTTAGAAATCATTGTAGTCTTGCGAGAGAGGATATAGTGCCGGAAGCGTTGAACGGCTTGGACGGCTTCCAAGGCCTATTTTTCGACATGTAAATACTTGGTTTCGGTAGGTGTTAGACTTCGTCTTAAGTAATAGATAACATGTTCATCGTTAGAATCATCCTCTTGGACAAGAACCATACCAATGGTGTAATCCGAGGCTACAAGGTAGAGGAAATAATCGCAACTATAATTAGGGGGGAAGAGAAGCGAAGCACGTGTCAGGGACAGCTTCAAAGCTTCGAAGGCTTTGTTTGCGATGGTATCCCATACGAAACTTAGACCCCTTTTTTAGGAGACACGTAAATCCACGAGTTATCTCGGCGTAGTTCGGGATGAAATGACGAAGAAAGTTTGCTTTCCCGTGCAAAATTTGTAACTGGAAAAGTGTAGAAGGAGGAGGGAGATTAAGGATCACCTCAACCTTTAAAAGATCTACCCTGATCCTTTGAAGAGAAACAATAAAGCCTAGAAGTCGGCCGGATTCTACGCAGAAAACACACTTGTGAGGATTCAAGCGTATATGGTAAAATCGACATCAGACGAAAATGGCTCGGAGGTGGATTGGGTGATCGACTCGGCGCATGGAATGAGCGGGTAAGTCATCCAGATATGGTTGCACGATGTGCTTGATATCATGGAAGGCATAAGACATAGCGCATTGAAAAGTTGCGCCAGCGTTCTTGAGACCGAAAGGGAGGTTCTGATAGGCAAAAGTGCCCCAAGGACAAATAAAAGCAGTCTTATGTTGATCCTCGGGAACAATGTTGATTTGATTATATCCGGAGAAACCATCCATTAGAGAGAAGATTTCATTTCCAGTGCAATCGTCGACAATCTAATCGACGAAGGGGGTAGGAAAGTTGTCTTTGGGACAAGCTTTGTTGATATTCCTATAATCAACGCATACACGGACTTTGCCTTGTTTCTTGTCGATCGGGACAAGATTGGAAACCTAGTCAATGAGGGCCACCGAGTAAATAAAATTGTCTTTGAGAAGTTTCTCAACTTCGAGCTTGATAGCAGTCGCTTTACGTGGGTGAACTAGACGAAGATGTTGCTAGACGGGTTTAGCATCGGGGTATGTCTTGATCTCATGTATCACAATGTCAGGGTCAATACCCAGCATTTCTTCATAGCTCCAGGTGAAGACGTCACGAAATTCTTTGAAAAGGGACGTGTAGGTGATGATTTCATCAGGGGAACATGAAGCTCTGATTGCACATTTTCGACAATTCCAGGTTTGATGGATATGTCGAGGGGAATAGTGGGTGAGATATTACTTAAGTTCCCTTCGGAAAACACATCATGTGTGGACTCGGAAACAGTTGAGATGACGACAACGGTCGACGAGGTCGAGATCCATTGGTAGTTCTCGATGGTATGTTGCTCCAGGAAGAGGATGGAATGATGATGTCCATCATCCCAAGGGGTGTCTTCCATGACAGACATGATCATCTCGTCTGTGGAAAAAATGACATGGAAAGGATCTGGATATAACTCACCAAGAGAGGGGGTAGAAGGGGTTGTCGATTGAATGGCCTAATAGGCGGATTCGACCGGACTTAACAGCATTTTGTCGTCGTAACGAAGATGATCTCCAGGTTCAAGTACCATCCATGGGTCGTGAGACGCAAAAGTTTCATGAATCGAGGTGGATATCATGTTGATTGAAGCAACGGACGAGCGTGGAACATCGGGCGGTGGAATGGGGAAAGTACCCATTAACGAAGAGTCTTTGAGAAGGCCTACACCGACGTTCTCATAACTCGGTGGGGTTTTAGCGATGAACGGTACGTTGCCAGTATGGGTATCTGAGTTAAAGAAGGCTAATTGGTCGACGGTGACTACCTTCCCTTGATGCGGGAAACGTACAACACGAAAAAGAGTCGACACAACTGCGCGCATGGAATCGATCCAGCTGCGGCCAAGCAGAAGATTGTAATCAAGAGGGGCGTCAAAGAATTCCAGTTCGACTTGGACCATTTTGCCTTCTAGCATGATTGGCAATGAAGGAAGGACACTGTAGGGCTTAAAACTGGAGCCATTGAAGGCTTTGAGAGTGTTCTGGGATTCAGTCAAAGAGGGAGAGCCAATGGCTTTCCAGCAAGTAAGAGACATGACACACGTCGAGTCACCCTCGTCGATAACGGTTCGAAAAATGTTTTTGTCAGAGACAGTCACTTGGATTTGGAATGCGAGTTGAGGAGGTAACCTTGGAATGTGATCTTCCAAGTCAAAAATTATTAAATTTGTGTCTGTCGGGTCGATTCCACTGATAGATTTCAACAGTGCCTTCCGTTGTGTGGGACAACTTTGAAGGATTTCGAGGGCTGACATCGCAGAAGGTACTTGGGCCAGATCTTCAACAATGTTGTAGTTCTGGGCAGCACGAGCATGAGGATTGAAAGCCGATTTTCGAATGACGCCCTTTGGGGGGGGTCAAAGAACTGTGTCGAGGCTCGGTCATTCGAGATGAAGAGAACCATTGGTAGGTGGAGTTGCGGGAGAGGGTTGTACCAATGAAGGAGGTGGGTCATCAACCTTCTCTTTAGAGGGGGAATAATCTTTGGCTCGAGTGGTGAGTGCAATGTCATTCTTCTTTGAATCGCCAGTACACATCAATACATAGGATGTAGTAGAAGGGGAGGGTTGGTCATGAATGACCAATTGGGCCTGTTGTTGAGACGAGAAGGGTTGGGAAAAAATGGCCGGAGAAGGTGGTTTCGGGGCTCCTTGAAGGAACTTAGTGACCTCGACGCATCGTGGACAATCCTTCGTGTAGTGATCATCACCTTAGATAAGACAAGGGTATCGAGGTTTTTTCTTATCCCTATCGTCAATAGGTGGAGTTGTGGTTCACTCTGCTTGAGAAGTATTTTTGTTCTCCTTATTCTTACCCCTTCCCTTTTTGGATTTGTTTTTACCGGCTGGGGTAGATTGAACCGCATTTACCTCAGAAGTCTTGCCGGTGGGGAGGTCGGGAGACGGAGCATTCTGAACATTAGAAGAAGCAGGTTTGGGGGTGGTGCTTGAGGTGGAATTTGGTTGCGCATGGAAAGTGCCAATCACACCGTCAGCTGCATGAGAAGCAGCTGGAGTAGTTGTAGTGGCGGAAGTGGAAGGACGAGGTGCATAAGGTAGTAAGTCGTAAAGGGTACCCATTTGTGAGTAAACAAGGTCAAGGTATTCAACATGACTTATGTCCTACTCTTTTGTGACCACTCCACCCATGGTGATGTCATGACCGATGTCGTTCAGAAATGATTTTGTGAACCACTCTACCAGCAACTGATCGGGAAGTTCGAGTTTGATGAGACGTTGTCTCCGTCGCCACTCATGAATGTGATTGGATATATGAGTGACTTTGTTTTGTTTGAAAGAACTCAAAATCTCGGTCCCCGTTTCATAACGGATTGGTAACTGGTAGTGGGTGAGGAAGGCCATAGCTAGGGTGTTGAAGTTGGCGAAGACGTAAATGAATAGAGTCATCCATTCACAGCAGAACCCATGAGGGTCCTTTGAAAAAGACGTAAATGAATAGAGTCATCAACGATTTGGATGAGCACCATAGGTGAAAAGTCATGATGTGATTGTTCGGGTCCTCTCCCGCTTTGCCATCGAATTTAGGGATGTCCGATGGTAGCTTGGCTGGTATAGCGGTCCATTGGGGAGAGTGACAAATTGGATCATTTAAAATCCTTGACAAGTCTGGGAGATCCAAAGTGGCAAAGAAGGGTAACTGTCGATTCACATGCAGGTACTGGTGGCTTTGGGGAGGAAGCCTCATCGGCAAACCAGTAGGACCATAAGCAATCTGCATATAATGTGAAGACCCAGGCAGATTCAGTGGTGGTTGTAGAGGAAAGTAGCTCATGGGATTTTATCCTTGAAAAGGGATGTGAGTTTGAGCATTCGAGCCCCAAATAGGATTGGACGTACCTGGATATGGTTGGCCTATACTAGGGGGTATAACGGATGTGGTTGGAAGCTATTGCCCCCCAGTCGATTGAGGAGTATGTTGTATCAGATGATTCCAATACTAGGCCAAGGATGGAGGTATGTTTTTTCCATAAGGTGGGGTTGGTGGGGGCTATCCTCCAATCGGGTGTTGTGTTCCAATTGGGGGCAGTGTTATAATTGGGGGTTGTGTTCCAATTGGGATTTGCATTCCAATAGGAATTTTCCCGCCAAGGGGGGCTTGAGTCAAACCTCCTTGGTGAAATTGTCCACCAACAGGAATCTGGTAATTTTGTGTGAATGACGGAATAGTGCCACTAGGATTAATGCTGCCAGTAGAGAACGAGAAAGGTCCTCCAAAAGGGGGTTGAGGAAGTGTCAGAATGAAACTGGGAAGAGAGTGCCTAGAAGAAGAGGGACTACCAGGAGTGTCGGATGGGGTTTGCGTAGCAATGGGAATAGAAGCATTCAATGCACGATACTTGGGTGGTAGTGTCGGGGTGACACTGGATGAGAGAGGTGTGTCGATGGGGGCTTGACTAACCGCGGTAATCTCGGTGTGAATACTCATAGTATCTGTGTAATGGACCATTTCTATAGGAATGGTCAAGATGTGGTCAGATCGCGGGGCGGCCAGTACCAGGAAAATAATAGGCAGTAGTAAACAGTATTGTGTCTGGGTTAGAGGTTTTGGGGAGCACAGGTGAGACGGTGATTTCAACGCCTGATCCTACACCAAAAAGGTCCCGTCTAAAAATGCCCGTAGACCAAAAAGGATCTTGGCCCTCTATTCCTAGAAAGGGTCCAATCGATGATCCAGAAGACACAACAACTAAGTCTCCGGAAGAATTCACTCGCATAATCTATCTCTCAGAATCAGGGTGAAGTCGAAAGTCCTCTCGAGTATTGGTAATTCAGAAATGTTCTAGAGAGTCAGTTTGTTCCATTTTTGGAGTGGAAACGTCTTGGAATTCACTCTGTTGAGGAGAGCCCTCAGGTGAGCTTGTAGGTAGGGGTTGAGAACCTTCCAGATGCTCTAGAGATAAACCCTGCATTCTACGTGAACGACATGGAGGATCTATTGTAAACGAGTTACAAACTTACGAATAAAATCCTATGGTTGACTTGGGTAAACAAACAGCATGCGCTAGTAAACAAAAACTAGAAAACAATACTAGGCAAACAAGACCTTCTAATTATGAAGTCACTAGTTGGTGATGAAATCCAACGTCGCAACAACGAGATGAGAAGGGGTTGGGCTGGGGTGGAAAAGTTACGCGGACGACCTGCTTAACAGACTTACACCCTGGTGCAAGCTCCCACACATAATCGATGGGTATACCCTCCAAGGATCCCAAGTGATTTTGGCCAACGTCGATTCCAGGTACCATGAAGACTTGCCCCTTCACAGTCACCTTATGTAAGACCCTAAGAAGATAGGCCACTAAGGTTACCACCGACAACGATAAAGCCTGGGGGAACAGTCGACAGTCTGATCCACATGAAAGGGCAGGGTATCTAGCCCGAAATCAACTCAAGAGGCTTCCACTCATCATTGTGGGTATACCTCCAAGTGACCCCCGTAATACATGCAATCTCTACACCGATATCAACAAAGCGGGGTGAGTAACTCTGTCAATATCAATGCGACCTCGGGTTTGACCCTCGTGTGAGAAGGGCTTCCCAGGACAAAATGTTTTAAATGGAATTTGACACTCCTTAACACAAGATGCTATTGTGTGTTTTGTGCTTTGGAGACTGTATCTCTCTACCTACTCCAAAGAGCTATCCTAGCTAAATGTTGGTGTAATAGAGCCCTAGAAAAGAGTTACTAGTTAATTTTAAAATTTGCGCATTGTTATTAATGGTCGTTGTTACTCAAAGGAAACGGAGATGAAACTGATGTTGTGTGAGACTCTGACACAACAATGCATAGATAGGAATGAAGTATATCAATTTTCGTTCAATGAATCCTATGTACGGGAGGGAAAGAGAAGTGTTCGGAACAATCTTGAACTACGATACACAATTTTCTTTGAAATGCAATCTCAACAAATCACGCAATAATGACAATTCTCTATTGGTTCTTTTTCAATAATTTCAACAATTGATTTTCAATATTTTCAAAGACGAAAATTCTTTTGAAAGAAAAAATGTTTTTTACTTTTCAAAAAGGATCTACACCATGATGGTGAAAGTGAG
>ML858335.1:15031-25551 GCA_009831015.1 Picea engelmannii
CCCTATCTCCCTCTTTCCCTCTCCCTCTCTACCCCAATTTCATCCTCCTCCTCCTCTCTCTCTCTCTCTCTCTCTCTCTCTCTCTATCACTCTATCCATATCTCCATATTTCCCTCTCCCTCTCTACCCCACTTTCCTCCTCCTCTCTCTCTCTATATCCCTCTCTAGGACCCTCATTCTCTCTCCCTTTCACTTTATTACTCTAATGTACTCTTTATGCCTCACTTATCTCTCTTTACCTCTCTCTCTTTCTTCCCATCCATCCCTCTCTCCCTACCTCTATCCCTCTCTCTCTTCCCTCCCCCTCTCTTCCCTTATCTCTCCAACTTCTTCCTTCTCCCTCCCTCACTACCAACCCATATCTCCCTCTCTATCTCCCTCCCTCTCTCTCTCTATCATCGCACTCCATCCCTCTCTCCCTCCCTCTCTCCCTCCCACCCTCCTTCTCTCTCTCACTCTATCCCTCTCTATTCTTGTCCTCCCATATCTCACTCTCTCCCAATTTCCCTCTCTCTCCTCCACTCTCCCAACCTATCTATATCTTTAATTTTATCTAGCTCCCTCTCTCTCCTTTTCTCCATATCTCCCTCTTTCCCTCTCACTCCCACTGGCCCATATCTCACTCTATACCCCCCTCTATATTTTGTTCTTTCTCCCTAACACCTCGCCCCCCCTCTCTCCTCGTCTCCATATCTCCCTCTTTCCCTCTCTCCCCCACTTACCCATCTCGCACTCTATACCCCACTCTATATTTTGATCTCTCTCCCTACTCCCCCCCCGTCCTCTCTCTCTCTCTCTCTCTCTCTCCCCTCCACCCACTCACTTTCTACCTCTCTCTCTCCCTCCCTCCATCATCCCAACCATTACCACACTCTCTCTAGGTATTTCCACATATAGGTATTTATAGGTATAGGTATAGGTATAGCATCATATAGGTATTTCCACATAGTTCCATGTGTCTAGACATGTGGAAATCATGCCAATCCTTCTACTCTTCAATTTACTTTAATTAAAGGAATTATTAAATTAAATTGATTTTATTAATTAATTATGTATTTATTTAAATGATTTATTTAAGAAACATGCTAAAAGTACTTAGCATGAAACATGTAATCTAAATCTCAAGTGAGCGTGAAAATCAATCTCAACTGTATATCACTTTTGAGATTAGAAATAAATTATAACTCATGATTATAAAAGTAAGGCTAGGGTGAAGGAGAAAGACACTTGACACTTGATATATTCAAGGAGATCTTGGATAGGGTAGAAGGACTTCCATCTAGAGATCATGTTATCAAGAAGAGATAACAGAGGCTTACACAGATGGATTTCAGTCTGAGGAAGCCACATGAGAGTGTAGGATTGTAAGGAACTTGTTGTATAAGTTTTTTGTATGGATACGTGGTTCACAGTGAGGTGAATCATGCATGTACGTGATTCAGAAGAAGGAGAGTTGATTATTCCTCGAAAATAATGCCAGAACTAGTCGTACAACAGGTCAGACCTTGCCAAGTTAGACTGCAATTGTATTTCTCTCAATGGGCCATTATCTATGTTATGGGAGCCCTGATTTTAGCATAATAAAATCATTCTCAGAAGTGGTTTTCCCCCCAAGGTTTTTCTGGGGGTTTATACCTGAAACTTTTGGTGTTATTATGTGTTTGATTTGGTTTCCTTATTTATGCTTTCACTGCATATTTATTTGATTACTCAATTACTCTTTTAGTAGACAAAGTGATTTTTTTTTTAGCTAATTGTCGAGTGTTGAGTAGGATTAATTTCAACATGGTATCAAAGTAGGTTCTCTTAAGGGAAGCCAGATCTCAAATCCATAGTAGATTCATAACTAGTAGAAGGAAATCGAGGGATGGGTTTTCAAGGAAACAATCGTATTGAGGTATAGCTAGGTTTGTGCTAGTGTACAAAGGCATACACAATTCACAGAATACAGAGTCACGTACATACGCGATTTTTAGTGGATCAATTCAAGTACATATGTGATTTGTTGTGGTTTGAATCACATACATATTCAATTTTCAATATGTTGAATCACATATATACATGCTTTGTAGTGTTGATAGTCACACATAAGCTGTACAGATCAATATAGTGGCATTTTTCGAGTAGCAAGTTATTTCCAGGGAAGTTCATCAAGTCTTAGGGATGGAAGAAACATTGTTGAGAGTTGAGGATAGATTGGATGGAGAATCCAACTTCCTGTCTTGTAAAGAAGGAATGAATTTAGCATTGAATGAGTATGACATTTGGGATTTAGTGGATACAAAAGTTACTCCACTAGCAAATTTGATAGCTTTAGATGCTCACAACAAGAAGGATATCAAAGAAATAATGGTCCTCCTAGATTTAGTGAAGGATCATATAATCCCTCACCTAAACAAGAAGAAGAAAACCAAAGATATGTTTGATTACATGGTAAGTTTATTCCATGGAAAGAACATGAATATGAAGATGGTTTTAAGGAATAAACTTAGATCGGTTAAGATGTCTAGATCATATAATGTTACTATTTATCTCATGAGGATCACACATGTATGTGATCAGATTGCAGCTACAGGGGAGAAAATTGAGGATGTCGAGCTAATATATGTGGCACTGAACAGTCTTCCCAATTCATGGGAATGATTTTTCAAAGGCATTTGCGCTCAAGAAAGTATCACTGATGAGTAGATAATTTGGGATGATTTCATCCAAGAAGAGACTCGGGAGGATTCGAAGAGTAGCAAGCAGGGAGGTAGTGAAGAGAACTTGGCTCTTGTCAGTAAGACAAGGAATGGAAAAGGAAATTTTTCTAGCAAGAATGGTAATAGTGATGGAGGATCATCACAACAAAGGAATAAGAAGGAATTGAGTAAAATCAAGTGCTTCTCATGTAATAAGAATGCACATTATGCATCTCAGTGTCCAAAGAATAAGAATAAGGGTAATGGAAATACACAGAAAACAATGTCAGCAAAGATGCAACTTGATGAATTTGTAGTGAAATTTGAGAAGGATTACTCAATGGTTTCTTTCATTTCTACTACCACAATAGTGAGGAGTTCTTGGTTCTTGGACATTAGTGAATCTCGTCATATGACATAATAAAAAGATATATTTATAAGTATGATAGAGAGAGAGACTCAAAGGTTCATGCAAATATTGGTGATTATGCCAAGTATGCAGTAAAGGGAGAGAGAACAATTACATTCCAACTTGATTCAGGGGGTTTGTTCAATGCCCATGATGTGCTTTACCTACCTGGTTTGAAGAACAATTTTCTTTCAGTGTTAGCTATGGAGGACAAGTATTTTTTTGTTACTTTTCAAAGAGGGAAGGTACTCATACATCTAGAGAAATATATCCCATACATAACAGTCGTTGTTGGGGTTAGAGAAGGAACTTTATATAGGTTGCATGGAAATATTGTTCAATATTTGATACACAATAGTGACAATCTATGTGAGTTGTGGCACAGGAGGTTGTGACACCTACACTATAGGGAATTACCAATTCTGAGGGGGATTGTTATAGGTATTCCATAGTTCAGGATTGTGTAGTATGGAGTGTGCAGAGGGTGTGCACTTGTAAAGAATTCCAAGTATTCTTTTCCTATCAATGAGAGTAGGTCCAAGGGGATATTGAACCTTATTCACTCATATGCGAGTGGGATGATTTAGCAGCATCATTATAGGGATCATCATACTATGCCACGTTTATTGATGATTTTTCTAGGAAAACCTCGATATTCTTTATGAAGACCAAGGATGGGGTCTTCAATCAGTTTTAGGAGTTTAGGGATCAGAAATATCAGACATGTAATAATATCAAGGTCTTTAGGTCAGATAATGGGGGATATTACACTTCCAATGACTTCAAGGATTTATACAAGAAAGAAGGGATCAAGAGGGAGATGACATTCTCATACAACCCTCAACAGAATGGGGTTGTATAAATAAAGAATCGATACATCATTGGTTATTCTAATACTATGATACATGATCGAGAATTTCCCATGCTTTTGTTTGTAGAGGAGTGTAATATGACGGTGTATGTGCATAAAAGGAGTCCTAAAAGGATATTAGGGGAAAAGACTCTAGAGTAGACATTATCACGGGTGAAGCCAAAGATAAGAATATTGAGGATCTTTGTTTATCCAATTTACATCCATGTTCTAGTGTAGAATAGGATGAATTTGGAGCCTTCGGGACAGAAGGGTATGTTTGTGGGGTACAACGAGACTTCAAAGGATTAAAGGATCTTCATTCCAACACAGAGGAAGATAGTTGTGAGTAGAGATGTGAGGTTCAATGGTAAATTAGCATATAGGAGTACTCAAGAGTCATCAACAGTGACATAGGACAAGGAGCAGTAGGTTCCAAAGGATGAGCAGTAGTTAGCAATTTATATTTCAGGTGGAGAGGAGGAGTTATCCCCTTCCATCCCTATCAAGAGACCTGGGTGGATAGTACAAACATTGAGGGATGCTGGTGAGGCTCCTAGGTGTAGATTTTAACCTTGTACAATTATTTACAACAAAAAAAAATTTAATAAAATAAAATAAGAGATACAATGGAAAATACACACATTAGACATGGATTTTTCCCTTGGAAACCCAAACCGGGAAAACCAACATATTCTATATTCATTCACATCATACTTTTTTTACAATACAATATACATATAGGATCCGGTAGCATCCAAAAACTAATCCAATAAATTGGATTATTCAACAACCCTAATTCCTTAACCGGAAATAGAAACGATGTGCCGAAAAACCACCCAAAAAAAATTGTTTGAATTTCTCAAAAGTTTCCTGACACTTTCCAGTCCACTTAAATCTAGTTCCCTTTTTCTATAGAGAAGTAATTGTGTAATAAAATTTTGAAAACCCTTCAATAAATCTCCAGTAATAACCCGTAATTCCCATAAAAGATCGAATATCCAAAACATCCCTCGGAACTGGACAATCTAAAATGGCTTTGACCTTTTCAGGGTCAACAAAAATTCCTTCTCCCGGGATAACATGTCCTGAGTACTGCACCTTACTCTGATAAAATTGACATTTACTATACTTTGCATACAATTGATGTTCCCTTAGGGTTTTAAGAACTAACTTTAGATGTTCTTCGTCCTCTTCACTTGTCTTGGAATAGATCATAATTTCATCTATGAATACAATCACAAACCGATCCAAATACTTCATTAACACACTATTCATTAGGCACATAAATTTTGTTGGTGCATTTGTTAAGCCAAAGGGTACCACTAAGAATTCATAGTGTCCATACCTGGTTCTAAAAGAAGTCTTATGAATGTATACATCTTTAATCCTATCCTGATGGTATCCTGACTTTAGATCTATTTTTGAAAATATTTTTTCTCCCCTGACTTGATCAAACCAGTCATGAATAAGGGGTAAAGGTTACTTATCCTTTATTTTAATTTTTTTCAATTGTCGATAGTCGATGCACATCCTAAAAGTTCAATCATTATTTTCCATGAATAATACTGATGCTCCCCATGGAGACACACTTGGTCTAATGTAATGTTTATCCAACAGTTCTTGAAGCTTCATTTTTAATTCATTCAATTCATGAAGACTCATTCTATAGGGAGCTTTAGATGCTGGTGTTGATCCAAGTATTGGGTCCATCATAAAATCCATGTCCCTCCTAGGAGGTAGTCCTAGAATTTAGTTCGGGAATACGTCCTGGACTTTATAGAATATGCGATCGTCAGTCAACAGATTTTCAACCGGCTTGTCCTGACTCTCATTTATATGCACAACATATACTTCACAATCTTTCCTTTCATTTTGTTTCAACTGTAAAGAATAAATATGACTTAGCGATACACCGTGAGGTATTCCCTTAATGGTTTTATTTTTTCCAAGTTCATCTACAAAATCAAAAGTTTATTTTTACTGTTCACAACAACTGATTGGTTTTCAAGCCAATCCATTCCTATGAGTAAATCATAGGATCCCAAAGGTAATATATTCAAATCCAAACTAGTTTCCATTCCATCCATAGTTATTATGCATTCTTTGACCAACTCAACTACCTTTCATTTTGTACCAATGGCTAGTTGTAATAGACAAGACTTGCTATGTTTAACTTTATTCAATTTATAGTATTCAACAATAATAGGGGAAACATAGCTTAAACTTGCACCAGGGTCAATTAAAATAGATACATATTTTTGGTTGATCATACCTTCAATTTCTACCATGGAAGACTGATGATCATCCTGTTGATTCTCCAAGGATGCATTAATATTGTGATTACATTGTGCCGTGTCATTAACTATTACTACTTCATGAACATTATACACTCTCAAGTTTTTGTTTTTATTCAAAGGGAAATATATGTATAGATGAGGTTATTTGCAACCCCAACACTGTAATGGTGGTCTGACTGGTTTATTCACTCAATTAGTTGCTCAACTATTATTTTGAGTTGATAAACTTTGTTGTTGACCACTAAACGTGTTTTGTTTAACTAGTACACTGTGAGATGGATGGCATGGGTCCTTGAACTCTTTCTTTCTAGGATCAAACTTGTTATTTCTATTCTTATCTTTCCATGTTTTTGTATTTTCATACCTTTGTTTAAACTGGTTATAACACAATTTAGCATGTATTAATACCTTGTCCATCATCTTAGGATTAATGAACTCAAATTTATCCTTATATTCTTGAGTCAAACAACTCATAAATCATTTTACCTTTTCTTTCTCATCTCTAAGGTAAGGTATGTACCTCAACATATTTAAAAACTTGGTAACAACATATTGGATGACAATTTGTGCTAGTCTAAGGTCATGAAATTCTATTATGAACATAACATATAATAATAAATATAAATACACTATAATAGTTAATGAATAATTAATGACAAGACACCTTCCTAATGAAAGGTCATGTCTCTTCATGGAAGGGCACCCCTACGTGGGTATATAAGTCCCTAATTCTTATTGTATCTCATCATCTCATATTCATATACATTATTATTTAATATATTATCCTTTATGGATTATAACCTGTTGTCCTACCTACATTGGGTATTTACCTAGTGAACCAACGTGGTTCACCACAGTGGTATCAAAGTGAATTTGATCCTGACCTTTGGCCACACTCTTATTAGACCAAATTTTATTCATCTCTTAGTCACTGAAAATTATCATAGTTTATGTGCTTCTGATACTTGAACAAAAATAAGCCCTTCGCCATATTCAAAATCATCTTGAAGGGTAATTCTACTGCCATATACCAGAGTCAAATAAAAAATTCAGTGAGAAGAAGAGAAAATTGTGAGACATTCCACTGCTAAAACATTAAAGATACAGAGAAAAAAAAGTGGCATAAATTAGTCATAAAGTTTGTTGAGAAAATACTCTCAACATAAAAAAAATTAAAAATATGCATGATCTGTCATGCCCCTATATTCCAAAACACCGATGACAGACACATCAACAAACTTCAGTAGAAAAAAAAAAAATTGTTGGGTTAGTCATCAGGGAAATAATTAACACGCAGTTCCTTAATCAGATCGCGGGACAATCTACATGAATAATGTCATTATTTCAGAATCATGTCATAATACATGTTGATTATTAGAGTTGTGTGAGATATCCTCTAGGACATAGACTGAGTGAGTCAGCCTATGAGAAAGTCCATGAGTTGGGTGTGTCCATGAGATGGGTCTGTCATTCCTCTCTGAGACGAAGATGGAACGTTGTGTTCCCATGTGTGGGGAGGATGCCCATGATATGGGTGTGTCATTCCTCTCTGAGATGGAAATGGAACAATGTGTTCCCTTATGTAGGGAATATGCCCATGAGATGGGTGTGTCATTTGAGATGAAATGATGTGTACCCCTGTGAGGGGTGAAGGAGACCATGTGATGGGTTTACTGTTCTCCTCTGTGTAGAGAGTTGAGACGATGTGGTACTCCAGATGATTCTCCTGTGAGACTCAGTGAGATAGATATCTGTTGAGTAGGACATACTTGTGGTTGATCACAAAAGGACGTAATCCTATTGGATGAGCACTAGTGAGTGTGTCTCCAGATGATTCTCCTGTGAGACTCAGTGAGATAGAGATATGTTGCATAGTACATACCTATGGTTGAACACATGTGGATGTGCCCCTAGTGGCTGAGCACTAGTGGGTGTGTGAGATCCCTTGCTATATTGTCTAAGAGTTAGATTTTCCCGTAACCCTAATTGTGATGTAAAGGGTACAGGTCGGCCCCACCATAAAGTGAAAGATAATTAATATGGTAATTATTAATTATATTATGATTTATTGAGGTTGGATATTTTATTCCAATAGACACCACTTTTGATGCGTCCAATCTAGTATAAATAAATATGATATCCCCATTTAGGAAACACAACACACATGTGATTTTGGAAATTTCAGCAAGTACATATTCTAGGGATGAAGTGCGCATCTCTCTTGGGTGCTATCCTTCTTCCTTTTTTAGAGAACCCTTTTTTGTGCTAGGTCTATGGTGTCGAATGTATTTCTCTTGATAATATAGCAAATGATTGTTGTTTTTTCTTCCCTTGTTGAGAAGGGTTTCCCAAGATATTTCTTGTGTTCTTGTGCATGGTATTTCTTCTTGTGATCCTAGTTATTGCAACAATTGTTAATGGTGTAGCTGCATTTCTCTATGGTTCAAGTAAATGATAAAAATGTATTAAACCTCGTGCTTGAGCCTAGCATACTGAAAATTCAACATGGTTTTAGAGGATAGGTCTTGAATAACCCATTGCACAAGCATCTACCATACATCCTCTCTCTTCTGCAGAACTGTACGACCCTCCTAGTGTTTCCAGAAAA
This sequence comes from Picea engelmannii, assembly GCA_009831015.1. NCBI lineage: Eukaryota > Viridiplantae > Streptophyta > Pinopsida > Pinales > Pinaceae > Picea > Picea engelmannii. The sequence goes on from ML858335.1 coordinate 23,880, forward strand.
TCCATACGACCCTCCTTTTATAAGGTATTTCAGCACCTTAAACTTGTACGTTGGGGATACAAATTGTACGGGACTATACGTCCTCCCTCAATGCACCTCCAACAAGATTCATATTCATTTCCGAGCATTTTGGATTTTTGGCCCTAGGGTTTCTAGGGTTTCGCAATTTTCTACATAAATTTTAGACTTAGGGTTTCTGCAGCTCATTGAAGGAGCTTCTCAACTCACCAGTGTTCTTCTGACTTTCAAGGATTATTTTTGGCATTCATAAGCCCAACAAAACCTAAGTTTTCTATCCTAGTCTAGCTGTTAGGTTTTCTATCCAAGTTGGCAACGGTTTGTGAAGAAGAACAAAACCTTGGTGGAAGATAGGCTTGATGGATCCAGCAACTTCAGCTCTTGGAATTCAAGACTTCATATCACTCTTGAAGAGGAATATCTATCATGGAAAATACAAAAGGATTTATCAAAGACAACTACTGATGAAGAGAAGGAAGTAAGGAAGGAAGAAGACGTCAAGGCAAGGAAGATAATGATCTACTCAGTAAGAGATCATCTCCTATCTTTTATTTCCAACCGAAAGACATCTTATGAAATGTATGAAGCATTGAAGAATATGTTTGAGATTGACAACACCCTAAGACCTCTTAGATCAATATGAGAAAAGGTAACATTGTTTCTATATTCTTCATGAAGATGTCAAAGATCAGAGATCATCTAGGTGCCATTGGAGAAATCATATCAGCACTCTCAAGTATGCACTTTTATATATTATTTGTATCATTGTCATGAGGGTGCTTGCAAGAGGAAGGAACCTTTGCAACAAATCATGGATCCAAAGGGATCTTAGTGCATTCATAGGAACAACACACTGGAAGTGTAGACTCCATGTTTGATTGTTTTAAATTATCATGGCTCTAACCTACATTTCCAAGTTTTCTACATTACAAGTAGTTGTTATAGCTGTGAAAACAATCCTTAAAAAAAAATTATTCTAGAGATGTACTAATTACTCTCATCTAAGAGATATTCTTGTATTGTTTCCTTTCATTTGTTTTCTTTCTCTAGGAAGGTTAACAACAAAGGAATATTTTTATTCTTCAGACTTCAGAGGGAGTCACTTGAATAAGAGGAAGTCAAAACTATTTGAGAAGGAGGAAGAACATAACCATCATCGAAGCAACCAAAGAAATGATACATGATCAAAGTATACTTATGATTCTATGGGCAGAAGCATTCATGATAACAATATATGTTCAAAACAAAAGTCCTCACTAGATTTTGAAGAACATAATTCCCAAAGAAGCCTTCACCGAAGTGAAGCCTGAGATTGGACGCTTCAGTATATTTGGGTGTCCAAGTATACTTTAATGTACCCAAAGAAAAGAAATCCAAGATAGACCCTTCAGGTAGAAAAGGTACATTTCTGGGATACAACGAATCTCCAAAGGCTTACCTAATATACATCCATGTCCAGAGACAAATTGAGGTAAGAAGAGATGTTACCTTTGAAGAAGAGATATCCTTTCAAATATCCAAAGAATCTCATATGGCGATTGACAGTGAGAAAATACCTTCTCCCCCTTCAGCAGTTCAGACGGAGACAGTTATTGATCCAGTTGATCATATTGCTCCAATTGATGTTCCTAAAAAAATTGCAATAGGCCATAAA
>ML858337.1:0-15055 GCA_009831015.1 Picea engelmannii
ACATAGGCGCTCAGACACTACTACTCGTGCAAAGAATATAACACCTACCCAACAATGGCCACCAATATCCACCTAGATCAATCCTGCCTCCTTAGGAAGCAATGGTCTCCATTGCATTGAGTTCCCCCATCAAGTGAGGAAACTTTTGTTAGATTTTGCCCCGGGTGAGCCACTTTCCTTGGTATAGGAGTTTCCTGACCTTAACAACCCGATAAAGTTGGATCCTCTGTTGGAGAGTTCCCTTTACCCATGTGTCCACTATCTGATCAGTGGATGCTTGTTCCATGCAGTCATGGTTGAGATTTATTGGTGTCAGTAGTTCTGCGATCTCTGAGGTGTCCAATAATGGTGGAAAATATGGTCGAAGAAGGTCCACATTGAACACTGGGTGCAGGCCAAGGAAGGGTGGAGTGTTGAGCTCAAAATCATTTCTACCCACAGCCTTGGAGATAGTGTAAGGCCTGTAGCTAAGTGGGTGAATATTCCAATGGGGCCCCGTGAGATGCTCCTTCTAGAAATGTAACTAGACTTTGTCGCCAACCTGAAACTGGTGTGGTACCTTGTGTTGATCATGGTGTTGCTTGTACTTAGCATTGGATTTCTGAAAAATCTCCTGGACCTATTGGCGAATGTGTTGAATCTACTCAATGAATCTGGTGGATTTGTCGGTCTCAGACTGAACATTGGAAGAGTATGTCTGTGTGGTGGCAAGAGGTAGTGCAACATCCATGGGACCCAAGGGTTGGAATCCTAGCCCCACCTCAAATGGGCTATGGTCGATGGAGCTATGGAGAGCCCTACTATAACTATGTTGAAAATAGGGGAGACTCTCATCCCATGTACGTGGATGATTAGAGTTGTACATTCGCAGGATGTGCACAATCATCCAATTGACAACCTTTGTTTGGCCATCTGTTTGGGGGTGGAAAGAAGTGGATTTAGTGAGCTTGGTGTCCAACAGTGACCATAGACTCGGCCAAAATGTGCTTAGGAACCTGCTCTCCTGGTCGGAGATGATGGTTTGTGGTATCCCAAAATGGACCCACACTCGTTCGAAGAAGAGCTTAGCAGTATCTACCACTGTGATATTCTTCTTGCAAGATGCGAGGATGGCCATCTTGGAAAACTGATCAATGACCACAAATACGTAGTCATTTCCTTGCTTGGTGGATGGAAGGTTAGACATGTAATCCATTGAGATAGATTCCCAAGTCTTCTCGAGAGTAAGAAGAGGGGTGCATAAGCCTTGCAGCTTGATGGCTGGCTTGGAAATGGCACAGGGAGTGCAAGATCTAATATACTTGTCGACATCCTATCGAAGTTTTGGCCAATAATTTTTTTTCTGAAGAACGGTCGCAATTTTCTCCACTCCAAAATGTCCTGCCATCCTATTGTAGTGGGCTTCCCAGATCAACTTTGCACGCTCACTTGTAGGAACATAGAGATGGCCTAGATGGCATAATAATCCATCCTGAATGTGAAAATCAGTGACATTTGCGCTTGTACCCAAGAACTGATAGGTGGTGGTGAAGTCCGGATCTTACTGATAAAGTTGGGGCTGCTCAGATGCCTCATGTCCACAGGAATGGAGCATAGTGGTGAGTGCAGCCATAGGAGGTTGATTGAGGTAGTCAACGACATGATTTGAGATCCATGTCTTATATTTGATGTAGATATGGAATTGTTTTAGGTAGGTATCTATGAAAATAGTCGTGGTATTTGAGCACAAGATGGCGCTCAGAGTCTTTGATACCCAATTTGGTGCGCAGGGTATGGAAAATATTGGTGAAATATGGTACTGTCTGGTCCCTTTCTTGATGCAGGGTGGTCCATCTGGTATACTGGTCCTCATATCTTCCAACAGGGTAGCATTGTTCTTTAATGGCGTCCCGGAAGGAATCCCATGTAGGGGCCACCACAAATATTGCAGATTCCTCTACGACCCTTTGGTCAGAGTAAGTATCCCATCGATCCTTAACATGAGGGATGACCTTGAGGAGTGCAAAAGTAATATTTTCCCTATCAGAAAAATTGTGGATCGAAAATACCCTTTGAGCAGATTCAACCATTTATCTACAACATCTACATCTATCAGTCCTTCAAATAATGGAATATCAAAATTTACCTATACCTTGAAGGGGGTTGCATGGTCGCATGATGAAGATGTTTCTCATGTGGGCATCCATCGAAGGATTTGTACAAAGTTGTCCATCATTTCATTCCTTTGTCGCGCGAGGGCTTCCTCAAGTAACATTTTAATCAAATCTCCTGCTCCATCATCTTTATTTTTTTCCCCCATGGGTTGTTTTCAAGCTCAAAGTGACCGATATTGCAACGACTCGATTAGTTCGAGTCCCAACTTCTTGTACCCAGATCTTGTCGAGGACATGCACGAAGAAAAATAAATGAAGAGCAGACCGCTCTGATACCACTGATCCGGATTTAGGAGTGGAATGAACTGATTACAAACTAAATATAATAAACACATAGATATGAAGAATGACATAGATATCCAATGAACAATATCTTCTATTAAATAAATGAAATAGGCTGAAACTGTAAAATCACAAAACTGAAACACTTGCTCGAATAAGGGTAGATATCTCTAAGAAGAGATGTGGCTTCTATGCGCATATGTCTGAGCAGAATGATTACAATGAGGCTCCAAAGGACCTTTTGATGTTACTCATAAATTCCAAAACCCTAGACATCCAAAAACCTAACCCTAGAAGGTGAAATGCCAAAATTCATGTGGGCCCCTACGGGTAAGTTGGTACCTCAACTTCCCGAGGTCATAACTTTTGCATACGACCTTCATTTTAAGCGCGTGATATCCTGTCGGAAAGGTATTTTGGAGAGCTACACATTCTATCATCAAAATCTGTCTCCTTTTACAATTTGAATGTGGCGAGCCAAAAAAAATGTTTAGGGCCCCAAAACGACCTTGGAAGTACAACAAGATGTGCTAACATGAAAACATACAAAATAAACCAGTTGGATTAGGCGGGAGGCCACTAGTATCCACCTGGAGGATGTGTAGGGCTTCAGACAACCCCAGAAGTGTAGAACCCACAATTAAAAACAAGTACATAAGAACGTGTTGAACAAAAATGGACAAGAGGAGCCATTTGTAATAGGTGGGTGGCCACCAATATCCACCTGGATCACTTCCATGATTCCTCAATAGTTTAGCCAAGACCGAGCATCTTTATGCCATCCTCGTTTGAGTCAAAAGTGGTTATGACTCGATTTTAAAGAAATTTTAGGAATCCTCTTGTCTTCCATGTTGTTTAACTTGTTATTATACATTAGGTATCTAGTCATATCCATGCTCTCAATGGGGGAGAGGTTTGTTTCTAAGAGGAGGATGGGATAGGGTGTATTTCCTTTAATTTTGAGATTATATGTTATAAAATTATTTTGTGTTTCCTCTATCTTTCTCTAGGATTCATGAGAGATACTACAACCCTAGACTTCACATCCATAAATAATAATAGGTGTAACAGGAGTCTCAAAGAGGAGTTTCTTCTTATCCCAACTTCAAAGATCAATTGATTTACAATTTTTTTCAAGCCCATAATAAGCTTTCCATCCCCCAACAATCTGTTTTCTCAATGCTATAATTCCAAATGAGCTTGTGGTGAATATAAATCCCAAGATATTTGTATGAATTCACTTCCTCCAAGTTGTTGTTTTCATATACGAAGGTATCATAAGGGATCTTATTGGATTTAATAATCATGACCTTAGTCTTATCAATATTAACAGTCATACCCATATTGGAGCAAAAATCCTTGAGGATTCTTAGTTGGTTTTCAAGATCATGGGGAATCCTTTCTATAAGAACGATATCATCGGCATAAAGAATAATATTTATGAATATACCAGTGAGAAGGGTAGGGAACAAGGGACAACCTTGTTTCACTTTGATATTGCGATTAATCTCTTTTGACCAATCTTCGGTGTTTTTAAACTTAACAATAATGTTCTCATACATCCTTATTGCAACAACCCTCAACTCGAGAGGCACTTTTATCTCTTCCAACCTATTCCAAAGATTTTTCCTAGGAACCATGTCAAAAGATTTTCTAAAGTAAAAAAAACAACAAAAAAGTTTGGTTTTAGTATTGCGGAACTCCTCTGCAACGATCCTAAAGGTAACAATATTTTCCATACTTGAATGATATCTCCTAAACCCGACCTAGCCTTTAGCTCTTTTACCGTGACTTTCTAGCCAAAGGGTAATCTTCTTTTCCAAAATAATGCCATAGAGCTTGGCTAAAACCGAGCAAATCATAACGTTCCTATAATTAGAGGGAATGTTTATATCCCCATTTTTAAAAATAGGAACAACGAGGCTTTGTGTCCAAGGTTTAGGGAAGCCCTGCTTGACTGTTAAATTGAAGAGCTTGTGTATATGAGGGATAAGGATTGGCCCTCCAATTTTAAAAATTTCAGCTTGGTAGCCTTCAATGTCCTTAGCTTTCCCATTTGCAAACCGCTTAACCTCGAACTCTATGTCATCTAAAGAAAAAGTGTCTTCCTTTGTAGGGACAATAGGAATGGTGTCCATGGCATTAGGGAACTCGTAAATACTTTTAAGGTAGGAATTCCAGTCCCTTAATGGAATCCTACTATATTCTTTAGTATTGTAGTTTAGAATTTGGCTCCATAACTTATTAGGATCCAACTTATATAGTTGTGAAAGTTGTTCTTGCCTTTTATTGATATAGTGCCTTTTTTTCCTTTTAATTAGGGCTTTGTACATATTGATCTTATCGATTTTTAAGGACTCATTATAAGCATCCTTAATGGCTTTCCTAGCAATTTTACATTCTTTATCATACCAAGGGTTGGTCGTTCTATTATTCTTTTTATAGGACACCTCGAAAGAGAACTTGTTAATAGAAGTGGAAAGGGTAGTTGTAAAATTATGATAGAGTTCTTCAATGTTGTCCTTATAAGTTAGGATATTTAATTTACTATTTAAATCCTTTAAGAAAATGTCAACTTTACTTTTGCAAAGCGCAAATTTCTTTGATTATCATAATTTTCTTCAATGGCGCTTCTATGCATGGAAAAGTTTAGAGTTAGGGTTAGAGGTTTATGATCAGAGTCAGGCTAATGGTCATTTAAAAGGTCAAAAGTTGTTATTTGGTTGGAAATGGGGATATCATATATCATGTAATCTACAGCACCACTACCTAGCCCATGAATACAAGTCATCAGGTTGGAGTTTGGCCACTTCATTACTCCATTGCAAATTATTAGGTCTTGAGAGCTGCAGAGCTTGACCAACTCAATACCAAACAAATTCTCAATTAGGTCTTCAAAGCTTCTTTTGTAGCTATTAGATAAAACAAGGTCCTCATCTATCCATAAAATATTATGGTTGAAATCAATACTTAAAACAGTAGCTTGTTTAGTTGCAATCCTAGCATTAAAGTCTCCTAGTAGGAGGATATCACCTTCATTTTTCAAACTATAAATATCGTGTTCTAAATTAATATAGGGACAATTGTTATCTAGATTATTTGTCTTATAAAAAGTAGAATTAATAGGTACAAAATAACAATTTTTTATATACATCTTCTTAGCATTGGTGTCTGAAATTTCTATCCAAAAGCATTGATTGAGAAGGACAACAGCTCCAAAAAAGGATCCCGAGTGTCCCAAATTCCTATTTATTATTATCCTTTTGGTCTCTATCCCTAACAATAGCTTTTCGATTTCTAATTATTACCCATTTTCCTTCTTTCCTCGCTTCTTTTACCTTTTGAACTTCCTTCCTTAATTCAGCTTGGTCTTCGAGAATGAGGTCTTCATTTATAAATATTCTTGACCCTTAAAACTCAATATCCAATGCATTTTTTCTACTTTCTATTAAATTATAATGATAATATACTTGTAGCAAATTATTAAATTGTAATGATAATATACTTACTATAATCTTGTTGAATCTTTCTTTTGTTATATTTTAATAATGAAATAAAAAAATAATTTTTCTTTAGTAATTTTTTTTTTTAATAATTTTTTAATATTATATTGTTTTTAGCTCTTAGCTAGTATAAGTGGACAAGAATTTTGTTGGAATTCATAGTACTTCCCCCCCCCGGATGATTTTGGCACATTTTAAGATGACTATGATTGAAACAATATTAGACAAAAAATTGACTTTGTCCACTTATTAACTAGTTCCAATTAAAAATTAATTTTAATTATATTTCAAATCTATAGTATTCCAATTCTCATTGCTTTAAAATACATGCATTTTTTCTTCTTAAATCAAAATATTATTTTCAATTTTTTCTCTTAAATAGATTAATAATATAAAATATTTTTCATATTTCAACATGACCCACTATGAAGTAATTATTATGGATTTTTTTTTAATATGTCGAGGTAGTGGTATTTTAAAATATTAAATATTTACTGTCTCAATGATATTTATGATATCAAAGGGGGATTTTTTTTTTTAAATATCTAGAGGTAGTGGTATTATAAAACATTAAATATTTAGTGTCTCAAGAATATTTATCATATCAAGGATGATCTCACCAAGATCTTTCCCGAGGTGTGGTTTATGTGTGGTTAACTATTGTCAAATGAAAATGTAACAAATAAGCTTCTTTGACTTTTAGATGTCCAACTCAACCATTATGGTTGACCAAAAATTTTGAAATTATATTGGTTATTGAATTTCCAACTCATCAACCATATTTTTTCTTATAAGGCCCATTTTAGCCCAAAATGTCTTCTAATGTATCAACGGGCTTTCTTCCACTAGGTAATTGAGTTGAATCCCACATCTCATTCTTGTGTAAGGATTCCATTTCTTCGACCATGGTGTCCTTCTGGAGTTTACCCTCTATCAATTCGACTGCCTCCCTGACCGACTTGGGCTCCTCGTTAGTGACAGTTAACACAAATGCGGAATAAAAGTCAGGTGGAATATAACTTTCGATTGGTTTTCTTACTCGTTTAGGCCTCCTTACAACCGGGGTCAGTTATTCCACCTCTTCATCTGATTTATTCAACTCCTCTTAATCATCTTCTTCATTCCTAAGTTCAAACTTCACCGTCTCTATATTTTTCTCTATTTGAATCACTTTAGACTCAGAATTCCTTCCGACTTCTCTGAAGACCACATCTCAAATGTACATTGTTCTCCTTGATGTAGGATTCTAGAGCTTATGTCCTTTCATTCCTTCTTTGTATCCAATGAAAATACACTTGACTTCCTTCTTGTTCAACTTGCTCCTCTTTTCCTTGGGGACATGAACAAATGCATCACAACCAAATACTGTGAGATGTGAAAAAGAAGGCTTCTTTACCATACCATACCTCATGTGGAGTCGATTTGACTAGCACCGACGGAGGAGACATATTCAATAGATATTTTGTAGTGTCAACTGCCTCCGCCCATAATTCTTGTGCGAGCTCAGCACTACTGAGCATGCTCCTCTCCTTTTCCATCAATGTTATGTTCAATCTTTTGGAAAATCCATTTTGTTGTGGGGTATATGGTGTGGTATTTTGGTGTGTTATGCCACATTACTTGCAGAGCTACTCAAATTATTTTCCACAGAATTCACCACCATTGTCAGTTCTCAACATCTTGATCTTCTTATCTATTTGGTTTTCCATAAGAGACTTAAACTCTTTGAATTTCCCGAAACCCTTTGATTTCTTCCCTATGAAATATATCTATGTCTTCCTGGAAAAGTCATCTATGAAGGAGACATAATACAAGGATGCAACAAGTGAAGGCACTGTTACAGGGGTAAACACTTCACTATGAACCAAATACAGAATGCCCTTTTCCCTTGTCGCTCTAGATGGGAACCCCACCTGACTTTGTTTTCCATACATACAATGTTCACAAAAATCAACTTCTAAATTACATTTAGAAAAATCTTCGACCATACCTTTGTTATGCATAGTTCTAAGTCTTTTGTCTCCAATGTGTCCCATCCCCTCGTGCCATAGGATGGTTGGGTCGACTTGACGAATACTTGTGATCGAGTCGGCTTGAATTGACTTATCTTGAGTTTAGTTGAGTCGAGAGGACTTCAGGAACAACGATGTTGTTGCATCAAGTCGAGTGGACATTCCCTAATAACTTGTATAGGGTTCCAATTTGAACTCTTTTCATTAAGACCATCACACCTCTTACCATTTTGCACATATCCTTCTGAAATAGAATGTGCACTCCTACATCACTCATCTTAATGACAGATATCAGGTTTCTTTCTAAGCCCGGAACATGTAGCACACCTAGAAGGGTTCTACTCCTCCCATCTTGCAGTATCATTCTGACTCTTCCTCGTCCAACAATTTTGGTTGTGGAGTCGTCCTCCAAGAACACATCTCCTCCTTCATATTGTTCATATTCACAAAACCATTCTCTATGTGGTGTCATATGATAGGATGATCCTGATTCGATCAACCAAACATCTTGATTCGAATGTGTACTAATCGATGCTAGATACACATCGCTTCCTTTTTTCGGAGTAGTATTTTTCTTAGTTGACTGCTTCTCATCAAATCTTGTACTAAATTCCATTTCCTTTGACTTTCATTTCCTTTTGTAATGCCCAAATTTACTGCATTTCTAGCACCTTCTTGTCAACTGAACTAGGGATTTAGATCTACCCTTAGAGTTGGACTTTCTGCTGGAGAATTTTCCTTTATCTCTATCACCCGATCAACCTCTCACCACTAGAGCATCTTTGATCGAACCTTTCATGTTCTTCCTTCTCATTTATTTTGACAGTATAGATGCAACCACGTCTTCTAGCACTAATGTGGTTCAATTACTCCCTATATCGACGATTAAGCTATCATAACAGTCTGGAAAAGAACATAACATCCTAATACATTTCTCCTTCTTATTGATCTTGATATCTACAGACGATAACTTACTTACTATGGTATTAAATGCATTGAAATGCTTAGTTACCAAACTACCATCACTCATCGTCAAAAGATACATTTTATTTATAAGGAACATCTTATTTACCATGGATTTTGACTGGTACATGCTTCCCAACTTGTCCCATATTTTCTTGGCCGAATCTTCACCTAAGACATTCAACAACACCAAATCTGCAAGACATGGTCGAATGATAATCCTTTCCCTTCTTTCTAGTTTCTCCCATTCTTCCCTCGACATACCTGTCAGAATGGTACCTAGAAATATTGCTACCCATTATTCTCGATCTACAAGGATATCTTCCATTTTAAGCTTCCAAAGCTCAAAATTCTAGCCATTGAATTTTTATATCTCTATTCTTGAGCTACTTGCCATTCTTTAAGCGCAACTTTAAAGATATTTGACTTACGACTATTACTAGAACTAGGGTTTAGCTAAGATCCAAGGTTTTTAAACCAAGCTCTGATACCACATGTTAGGAAATTATACCTCCATGCTAAACCTAGTAGAAGAGAAGAAGAAATATTTAATCAAGAAAGTAAATGCCAAAGAAAACACACATTACACAAAGATTTTACCCTGGAAACCAAAATGGGAAAACCAACATTCCTTGACCGTCTTGCTTTCTTGTTGTCTTATTCATTCAGAATAAAAGGTTACATGCCTAACCTTGGTCTACACCTAAGACACAATCTACATCATACCTTCTTTCTTTACACAAGAACAACCCTGTAGCCAATTCGACTTACTTCTGCATGACCAGTAACCTACTAATAAACATTGGCATCAAGATTATTGATTGATTAGATTTTACAATATTACATCATGCCTTATTTATATGATTTATAGTAGGAAAAAACATAAAGAAAGGTGCCCCAAAATGGTTACAGATCCACGAAGATCATTGGATACAAATCCTGTGAATCTTGGGATTTTGTTACAGTCGACTTCTAGTCGGATTACCAGTCGACCTCCATTCGATCTTCAGTCAGTTTTTGTAACACCTTGTTTCCCTCCATGACTATAATTACACTAATACTTCATAGGATGTGATTATGAAGCATTTAATGGTGTTCTAATTAATAAAAATGCTAAACAATTGGCTGCGACGGAGCAACCTTGAAAGTAATGGCCATGATACACCACAAGTGGGAAGTGATGAAGCAAGAATTGGTGAAGTGGTTGGAGAGGTGGAGCTGAGATGTTTTTTGAAGAAAATAGGAAGCTTTATCAGAAAGTCATCTTATGCTTGCAAAGCATAAACATACACCTAACATCTTACCGGGTCTACGTGGAACCATTCGAGTTGTTATGAGGGACAAGACTGGTAGTTAAGACAATTAATAACTACTAACAGTTTGGTCTCTTGAAGAAGGCAAGGGTCAGCTAAAGTAACTTGATGCAGAGGACACCACAGATTTTCCCATTCAGGATGGGAACTGCAGGCTACAGATTGTGTCTGCAGGAAGCCACGAGAATCACAAGGAATCGATGGAGGAAGAGACCAAAGGTGGAAAAATACCACCAGACAACCAATAGAAAGGAAGAGACATGCAAAAAAGGCTACAGGACATGCACACCGACATAGAAGAGAAAAATTAGTAGCCGAGAGTGGTAAGAAGAGTGGAGAGCAGGCAGTGCACAAAAAAAGAAGATTACTCTAAGAATGAGTGAGTGAACGACGAGCTCACAAGGAAACGATGTAGGGAACATAGGTGTTCATGAGCATGAATTGAGAAGAAGAAGAAACTGGAGGGATTTCCTTGAAGAAAATAGGAAGCTTGTCCAATTTTATGATGATCACCCTGGAACAGAGAAGACTCGGATCTAGACTAGAGCAATATAGGGATACAACTGGGTACTTACTAGACAAAAAATGACAGTGGTAAGGGGAGGTCGTCGAGGGACTATTTAGTAGAGAAGGGAATCCCTTGTGTAGGGGAAATCCAGTTGATAAACTACATGATAAACCTATAGAGACCCTGAGCTCAGTGGGAAGGGGAAAACTTATATTGTTGTGAGCAGTGGAAGGAGAGTAACCTTCTTGGATAATCCTAAGGATGGAACCAACTGAATCATTCCCCTTGTGGTATCACGACTTGGCACTGGGGTGGTGTACTGTAGGAAGGCACTCTATAGTAAGGCCTAAGGTTAGGAGAAAATGCATCCTCTCTTAGCAAATTGGTGTTGGATATTTCCCTAATCATATAAGTGTTTAATTGGTCTATTCAATTTGTGCATGAATGATGTATACATGTATTTGTCTTATTTAAATGGAAAATGTGAATGCTAGTAATCGATAAATTGAAATTATGAGTAAATGGGATATGTTGTTGTTTTCATTGTTTAACCTATCCAACTATGAAATTGAACAAGTATGTGTAGCATGTGTCCCTGTGAACCTTGCAGCATGAGAGGAAAGTTTGCAGGACATGGAAAAAATCTTCATCCAGGAGGTGATGAGAGTACCTTGGTGTTAGGGAGGTCTGTGCATAAGTCGAGAGATCCTAAATTTGGAAGAGTTGTTAGTTTTAAGTGGAAGTCTTGAAAGATATGAAAGAATTTTCCTTTCGACGAAGTTAGGGAGTCTTCGAATGTCTTAGAGTGGTTTTCTGACTCTTGAAGACCTAGAAAAATCCTTGAAAAGCCCTTGAAATTGGCTAAGTCTCGAAATTGGAGCGTTAACTGGTAGAAAAACCCTATGTTGAGTCAAGAGAGTTTACAACCATTGATCTGGTGGGGCAAGTAGATCTCAACTCTTTGTCAGGGAAGGCATCATTGCTGGGAGAAATCGAGTGACGAGACTTGTGCAAATCCTGATAATGACGAATAAGGTAAGACGAGATGAGGATTGTTGATCTGTCGGGAGTGACCTCGACAAAATCTAGACCAATGGTACTAGCCATATCATCTTCTGGGTAGAGGAGGTTGGAGAAGTTGAACGATGGTTCCAGTGCATGCCAACAATGAAGAAGGCCTTGAAATGAATGAGAGATGTTGATTGACATATAGGCAAGATATGATCTCCGCCATAGATTATCGTAGTATCCATTGAGTGAAAAGAGGGGAGGATGATGTCATGTCGATGTGGCATGCCAGTATGGTATCCAACTTACCTCTGAGGGTGACAAGTGTCAGCATATGAATGGTTGATGGGACGTGAGTGGTTCTGAAAGAGCTGGAAGTCCTCATGGATTTGAATGCAACCTAAACTGTTAGATCTAGATGTGGTTAGATCTCAGTCGTTTGTTAGAGGATGTCGAGCATGGGTTCAGAAGTGAGGATATGAGCACGTGCCAACGACGATGAGATCTTAAGGAAAATGACAGTCATTGGTCAGTGGAGAGGCAAGATGAAATCTCAGCCATAGATCTGTGTAGGATCCACATACTCACAAAAGAAAAGAATTGGTGGGACTAGCATTAATAATCGTGCAATTTGGGGCATCGATGCAATCAAAGCCATTGAGAGTCAAATTTTGAGAGTTGTCAGATATGGGGACATAACTCCGCAGAGTTCATCATAGAAACTCAAGGACGAGGGTAACTTATGTCTCTACGACGGAGATTGAACCCCGACGATGACGAAGAAGGTCCCAAGGGATCAAAATTGTTGAGTCAAGGAACCAGGTGGTAGAAGCTATGTAAGCGCCACATCAGGTGGCAAGCGTGGTAGGAAGCCACATGGATTCCATGTAGTTGTAAGGTAGATTTTGATATTGAGGGACTAGAAACTTCAAGAGGCTATGACTTTCGATCCAAAGCTCAAAAATGAATATGGTTATAGTTGTTGGAAAGCTCTTGATGAGAAGAATCCATCTATGGGGTTCAATGAGATAAATGAACTCAGTGGAAAGAAGAAATTTTGACACCCCATAAGCCTAAGTAAGGGTTAAGGGGTCGGTTGTGTCACAGGGTGCTATTAGAGCAGAGTTCAAACTCTAGGCTTGAATGGGTAATTAAGGCCACTTGAAACCATTTAAGAAAGTTTTAATGTTGTTTAACATGCATATTTTAAATTAGTAATGTAATTACTAATAGAAGTTGTTGTTTCAACACATAGGACATATTGAAAGGAAATAGAGGTGAATTGTACAACATAGTATGCACGATGCCTCGTATCTCAAAGATGAGGAATCTGGTGGTCAGAGGGACAACGAAACCCCTCTAGATTTGATGGCCAATGTTAGAAGTATGAAGGTTGACAATGAGAGGCTCATGAGAGATCATGGAGAACAAGCAGAGTTGAATGTAGTGCTACTATTGAGCCCGCTAGAAATCCAAAAACATTTGCATCAAGGTCCAAGTAATGATGAGTTACAACAATCAGAAAAGTTGAAGACCCCTTCAGATGCCCAAAGGCATGAAGAGAGCCATAGTAATGTGGGAAGAAGTTCTTCCAGAAAGAGACATCAAGATGCCAAGAAAGGTACAACTCATGGAAGTGCTTCCATGGAGCCATCTAGCAAGAATACTACTTCAGAAGAATGTCCAGCAATGGCACAAATTCAAGTGTTTCAAAGAGAAAGAAGAAAATACATTCTCAGAATTCTCAAACTAAATAATTCAAGAAGGCTAAGTTGCCTACCTTCGATGGAGAGATAAAGAAGGGAGAAGAAGTAGAGGTGTGATTGTTTGGTCTAAAGAATTACTTTCAGGTACACAATTACTCCAAAAATACCAAGTAAAGAATTGTTATTTTCAATCTAAATGGAGGAGCTTCCATTTGGTGGGAAGACCTCAAGGAAATCAAAGGGTTGAAGGAAAGCAAACTGACTTGGAAATAATTTGAGAAATACTTCAGGAAGTCTTACCTATCGGAGAAGTATTATGATGACAAAATTAAGGAGTTCCTTGAGCATAAGTTGGGACAACTTACCATGGATGCATATGCCAAAAGGTTTATAGAGTTGTTGAGGTGTGGTCCTTACCTCAAGGATGAGAAAGTGAGAGTGTAGCATTATCTCAATGGTTTTACATAGTCTTACCAAGACAAGATTGAGTTTTATAAGCCAAAGACATTGGAAAAAACTATTTGGAAGGCCAAGTGTTGCTATGATCAATCTAAGCATAAGCAAGAGCCTTCAAAATACTAGAGGAGGAACGATGAGAGTGGATTCCATAAGAAGGGATTCAAGTCATTCCCATACAAGAATTCCAGAAAAGGTGCATAGTTGGGTTAGTCAAGCAGAAGTGTGCATCAAAAAAAAAATTCATCTCAAAGTGGAAACAAGCCAACATAGCAGGCGAGAGATAAAGTAGAGGAACCGAGGAAAGGGCCTCTACAATGTTGGGGTTGTGGAGAAACACACCTATGGAGGGATTTTCCCCACAAACAACATGATAGTAGAAAGGTGTAAAATGTACAGGAAGCATCTACAGTCAACGATGTGGCTAGAAGTGTGCCAATAATATATGCAGTTGTGGAGAATTAGAAATCAGACCACCAAGCCTATGTGGTGGAATTGGAAGATATTATTACCAAGCAACCTATCACTATTTCAATTGACCCATCATCTAACCTTAGTTATATTTCACCTCGAGTTGTTGAGGCATGTTCATTATAGAGAAAGAAACATGGAAGAGCATGGTTGGTTCAATTAGCCATTAGAACAAAGAGGAAAGTAGTTGAGGTGATTGAAGCCCGTCCAATTGAAATGAATGGATTATAGACTTAGGAAACCTTGAATATCCTACCCCTAGGCTCATATGATGTGTTGTTGTGTATGGATTGGCTAGCTTCCCATAAAGAAAAATTAAATTGTTATGAGAAGGTTTTGGAATGTGAAGATAATGAGGGCAATGCAAGAATTTTTCAAGTCATTCAGAAGCCAGTCTGAGTAAGGAAAATATCAGCGTTGCAACTCAAAAATATCAATAGAAAATGATGCCACTTGTATGGTATACAAGTACTTAGCTCAGCAGAAAAAAAACGAGTGAAAGGATGAAGGTCACCTTATGCTATGGGAATTTAGAGATGTATTTCCATAGGAGGTTCCATGACTACCTCTGAAAAGAGATCTTGATTTTTCAATAGATCTTTTTCTTGGAGTAGTACCAACATCAAAGGTGCCTTACAGGATGAACACATCAGAGTTGTGGAGTTGAAGGTGTAGTTAAA
>ML858337.1:19032-34073 GCA_009831015.1 Picea engelmannii
CCCTAGGGAGTAAAAAGGCTTACACCCTCCTAGATTTACCTTGCTAGTTTGGTTTGTCGTAGGGAGTAAAAAGGCTTACACCCATAGAGAGGCAACACAACTAGATCTTACAACAAGAGACCCCATAACCCAATTGATAAAGAACTAATCTAATTAACATTGGAGATCTAAAATCATTGCATTGGTATACGTGAAAAGTAGAGATTTTCTCTTTCTGTTATAAATTAATTGCTACAACCATTAGGGATGTTGTAAACTCACTCTAAAATCTCTTTTTTTTACCCTTTCTACCACTGAAAATCGCATGTAATTGGTGCTAATTATTCTCCTTGTCAAGGGTTTTCTTTTCGGTGCTTTGCTTGTGAATTTCAGTGGCTAGAACTTGCTACTGAAGAAAATGTTTGTTATAGACACAAGGCTGCCCTAATATACTGCTGATAACATCTTCTTGCAGCCCTATTTTTCCATCAAAACTTGTGTTTAAGTATTGGGATATTATCTACATTATTAGGCCTTGATTACCCAATAATCATTTGATGTTTTGGATGGTTAATTGATCAGTTGTTATAACTTATTATTTGTTGTTATAAATCTGATATATGCTGCATTTTTGGGACAACAAGCTTATCTTGTTGATTCCCCATTGATTTGAGGCTTGGACTATCCTCATTTGTCTTGTCATGGGCAAGGCTAACATTGTTTTGCATGTACAGATCATTTGGAAACCATATATTCCTCCACAAGACTCTTCTCCAAGCCATTCTCTACCTCCAAGCTTGACTTATAAGGACTTCACTCGTCATCATTTCACTTTTCGTCTCAATTCCCCTAGGATCATTGGGATTCCCCTCTTGTGGTGACTTATCATCACTAAAGCAAGGGGAGTGTCTATCTAATGTGACAGTGGGTAGGTACTCCCATAGTTGTCACACTTTCATGGATTGGGTTGGGCTTTTCCCAATCTACAAATTGTGTGATAACATGATCTATACATGTATTTGTTCGATTTAAATGGGAAATGTGAATGCTAGTAATCAATGAATTGAAATTTTGAGTAAATGGGATATGTTATTGTTGTCATTGTTTAACCTGTCCAACTGTGAAATTGAACAAGTATGTGTAGCCTATATCTCTGAGAACCTTGCATCTTCAGAGAAAAGTTTGCAGAACATGGACAAAATATTCATCCGGGAGGTGATGAGAGTACCCTGGTGTCAGAGAGGTCCATGCGTAAGTCGAGAGATCCTAAATCTGGAAGATTTGTTAGTTATAAGTGGAAACTTGCAAGACATGCAAGAATTTTCCTCTCGATGAAGTTAGGGAGTCTTCGACAATCTTAGAGTGGTTTTCCAACTCTTGAAGACTTGGAAAAATACTTGAAAAGCTCCTGAAATTGGATAAGTCTTGTAATCAGAGCATTAACTAGTGGAAAAACCATGTGTTGAGTCGGGAGAGTTTACAACTGTCGGATTTGGAGACAGGACTCAACAGAGTTTGTCGTTGAAACTCAAGGACGGGGGTGACTTATGGCTTTGCGACAAAGAATGAACCCCGATGACAATGAAGAAGGTTTTGAGGGATCATAACTGTTGAGTCAAGGAGTTAAGTGGCATAAGCTATGTTAGGGCCACATCAGGTGGCATGTGTGGTAGGAAGCCACGTGGTCGTAAGGTGGATTTTGACATTGAGGGCCTAGAAACTTCGGGAGGCTGTAACTTTTGATCCAGAGATCATAATTGAGCATGGTTACAGTCGTTGGAAAGCTCTTGATGAGAAAAAGTATCTATGGGGTTCATTGAGATAAATGAACTTAGTGGAAAGAGGAAATTTTGACACCCCATAAACTTAAGTAAGGGTTAGGGGCCAGGTGTGTCAAAGTTGCCACACGACCGCCTGTTGACCTCTTTTCGATTGACCTCTTCAAATTTGACTTTGCTCGGTCGATAACTTCGACCTCAACTTTGACTTTCATTCCTAGTTGATCGACCTCAACTAAAGTTTCACTACAAAGAATATAACAACCCAACAATTATGAGTTTCATTCCCATTCAATATTGTTGTTTTGCCACATTTTGATTACATGGAATTTTTTTCTATAGAAAAAAATCAAATCATCAAAATTTGACTAATAAAAACAAAAATAATACATTAATTTTTTTTTAGTATGGATGTAGATTTAGAAATGTGTACTATTCTTTGACACAACCATACACCTTATTTCAATCATGTTCTCATTGATATCAACCTACCTAGACCTATTTGTATGTCTTAATTAGATGTATAATAGTGTGGATGAAAATTACAGTAGGATAAGAAGTTATTATTTTTGTCTTTTTTCATTTGACGAAAATAATAAGAAGTTAAATCAACAAAATTTTATGGGATTTTGGCAAAAAAAATGTTTAATGAAATTGTGAATATTAGATTATAGAGTGCATAGTTTTAGCATAACAAGGTTTTATGAGAATGTTGAATCCATTTGAGTGATAAAAAATGTATTTTTAATCAATTTAATGATGAATTTCAACAAACAATAGGTTGTCAGATTCCGGTGAATGCAAATGGGAAAATATCCAAATCGTTGGTCCATTATCATGCTTTGATACAAATTTATGAAGAACCATGCAAACAAGATTCTAAATAGGAGAATGTGGACAAGAAAACCTTTTAAAAGACTTTACAAGATTCTCTACCAAGTTTGAATCAATTGTATGTACGAGATTAATCCACATAGGGTTGTGGATGTTGGATTGTGCTTTGTGCATGATGATATGTGTTGTATATGTCACACAATAAAGTCATTGGCGTACTCTAGTGTGGTGCCAACCTAAATTTTCATTGGTGTGGTGACTTTCCATGTCATTGGTGTTACATGGCCTTGTCACAATCATTAATATTTTGTTTTCGTCGACACTATGGATGCTCTGTCGCCACCACCAATCTTGGCAACGAAAGTTAATCAAAGCTTGTCACTATTCAAACTTGCATTGAAACTCAATTTTGAACTCATGCTTGGATCAAATGCATGGAAATTGTAGCACAATGGTTCAAGTGAAGTATCACACTACTGCACAGGAGATAATCCACCACCAACAAAGGGAGCGAAGAAGAAACTACAGTGGAATTGCCACCCGGTTCTTGAAGGCAACAAAGAACTAATGAGGAGAAGGAAGGGAAAAGGTCACTAAGTTACTTATTGAATCTATCTTTAATATTTTACTTAGTGTTTTGATAGATTTTAAGGGTATTTTGATTAGTTTTCAATGGTTTTCAATTAATGCTAGGGAATGTAAGAGAAACTAGAAAGCAAAACAAGATTCCCTTCCTAGTTAATTTAGTTGATCTAGCCAAAACTAAAAATGAAACAAAATCAAAGCAAAAGAAGGGAAACAAGATGGAACATACCCAGGCTAAGAAAATTTGCAACCCTTAACCAAACCAACAAAGAGGATGGAATCACCTTGCTCTCCAAGCCAGGCTCCTTGCATTCATACTTGGAAAATGTCTCCACAAACATGCAATATATATAAACACACCAATCTATCTATCCAATTAAAGAGAATAATGTACCGAATGATAGTTGTAGCTATCCCACAACTTCGAGGTGTTCTCCCTGCAATAGCGACACTATTGATCCTCTTCAAAATGAGATTAAAGAATCCAAAATAAAACCCACAAGAACAATCCCCAAGATCCAAACAACCAAGAATAACAAAATAGTCCAATAAAAAAGAAAGCACAAAACAAATGTGATTAATCCTTATTATAAGGGTGTGATGGAGATGATAATCTAGAGATTCCACATGCTTGAATGAAGGTGTAGTTACAATCTAATCCTAATTAAACTTCAACAAAGTTTTGATAAGATTGAAATGAAAATAAAAAAATCTAACACAAAATGAAGTTGAAGTTTTGATAAGATTGAAATGAAAATTAAAAAATCTAACACAAAATGAAATGAAGACTCTTTATAAATCAACCACATAATCCCATCAAAACATAATCCCATCAAAGCATACAAAATATGACAAACAACTATTGAGAAAAAATCAAAGTTCCCAACTATTGATCCACAAATATCCAATGGTCAACATAATAATTCGTGGACATAACAAGTGAACTAATCTCTCGTTGATTTGATGTACCAAAATAGAAAGTTACATGCAAAATGACATCAAGAAGGGGAAGGGGTTTGCTCGATGAATGCATGCCACCTTTATACTTATTAACAAGGTTTCGAGAGGTTACTAATATCATTCCTACATGGGAGTTACAAATCTAAAAGATGAGAGTTACATATACAAAGGACAAAAACATAACTATACTTATGAATCCAAGTGGAATGGGGACTTGTGATATCCTATGCAATAAGACAAAATGACAAAATGTATTGCAAGATGAGACCCAATTTGATGATGGGCACCAAAGGAAGGGGCTCATATCATGGTTTGATGCTAAAAGGTTTTGAATGTACTTATTCATGTACTTAAGAGTACATTTTGAAAATCTTTGATTTTATTAATCACAATCATCTTTTTATACTTTTAATTTTTAATAAGCATTATGTAAAACTTATAAGATATTTTTTAAAATAGTGGGAATAAAAATAAAATAGATGTTAAACCATTATGATTTTCATAATATTTAACAATGAAATAAAATTATTTTTAATAAACATTATGTAAAACTTATAAGATATTTTTAAAATAGTGGGAATAAAAAATAAAATAGATATTGAACAATTATGATTGGAGTAATATTTAATAATAATATGAAATAAAATTTAAAAATATGAGTGTTTTTAGAAGTTTTGGTTAAACATTTATATTCTCAAGTAAAATAAATACCAATTGCATGAGTATTTTGTCTAACAACTTGGTTTGGTGGTTTATATATATATATAAGTTATGTTTTTGTTCAATGTTGTGATATGGTTATATCTTTATTTATAGAGAAAAATATAGTAAATATTAATGATGTGGATACCCGCAAGAAATCTTGGTGTTGTTTTGGTTAAGGATCCATATTTATAGGTAAAAATTTTATAAGTTTTGTTGTCACTTAATGCTACTTCATTGTTACATATTCATCTACACAAAGGAAAATCATAATAAGAACCAATGGTGTGGCTGCCTTGCGAGACACCCCAGTTTATCATTTGGTTAAGGATCAATATCCATAGGTAAAAAGTTATGAGTTACATCATCAATTTTCCATTCATAAGGAAAATCAAAATAATATCAATGAGATGAGTGCCTTGCTAGACACCTTAGTTTGGTGTTTTAGTCAAGCAGAAGTGTGCATCAACAAATTTTTCCATCTCAAAGTGGAAACAAGCCAACATAGCAGACGAGAGATAAAGTAGAGGAACCGAGGAAAGGGCCTCTACAATGTTGGGGTTGTGGAGAAACACACCTATTGAGGGATTGTCCCCACAAACAACATGACAGTAGAAAGGTGTAAAATGTACAGGAAGCATCTACAGTCAACGATGTGGCTAGAAGTGTGCCAATAATATATGTAGTTGTGGAGAATTAGAAATTAGACCACCAAGCCTATGTGGTGGAATTGGAAGATATTATTACCAAGCAACTTATCACTATTTCAATTGACCCATCATCTAACCTTAGTTATATTTCACCTCGAGTTGTTGATGCATGTTCATTACAGAGAAAGAAACATGGAAGAGCATGGGTGGTTCAATTAGCCATTGGAACAAAGAGGAAAGTAGTTGAGGTGATTGAAGCTCATCTAATTGAAATGAATGAATTACAAACTCAGGAAACCTTGAATATCCTACCCCTAGGCTCATATGATGCGTTGTTGGGTATGGATTGGCTAGCTTCCCATAAAGAAAAATTAAATTGTTATGAGAAGGTTTTGGACTGTGAAGATAATGAGGGCAATGCAAGAATTTTTCAAGTCATTCAGAAGCCAGTCTGAGTAAGGAAAATATCAGCGTTGCAACTCAAAAATATCAGTAGAAAACGATGCCACTTGTATGGTATACAAGTACTTAGCTCAGCAGAAAAAAATGAGTGAAAGGATGAAGGTCACCTTATGCTATGGGAATTTAGAGATATATTTCCATAGGAGGTTCCATGACTACCTCTGAAAAGAGATCTTGATTTTTCAATAGATCTTTTTCTTGGAGCAGTACCAACATCAAAGGTGCCTTATAGGATGAACACATCAAAGTTGTGGAGCTGAAGGTGAAGTTAAAGGTAATGTTGGATAAGGGTTACATTCAAGCCGAGTGTATCTCCATGGGGAGCACCAACGATGTTTGTAAAGAAGAAAGATGGTACCTTAAGACTATGCATTAACTATAGGCAGTTGAACAAGATGACCATTAAGAAAAAGTATCTTTTGCCTAGGATAGATGATCTCCTTGACCAACTCAGAGGAGATTCAATTTTCTCAAAAATCTATTTGAGGTCAAGGTATCACCAAGTTAGAATCAAGGATGAAGATATCCACAAGAAAGCCTTTAGAACAAGGTATGGGCACTACGAGTTTGTGGTGGTACTATTTGGGCTTACAAATGCACCAACTACATTCATGTGTTTAATGAATAGTGTTCTTAGAAAATATTTAGACAAGTTTGTATTATTATGTGTGGATGACATTTTTAGTGTATTCCAAGAACAAAGAAGAGAATGGAGAACATCTCAGGATGGTTTTACAATTATTGAGAGAACACCAATTATATGCTAAGTTCAACAAATGTGATTCTTCCAAAAAGAAATCCAGAATTTAGGATACATAATATTAGCAGAAGGAGTGGAAGTAGATCCCAAAAATATCAAGGAGATCATGGATTGGCCTGCCCCTAGGAATGTAATAGAAGTAAGATCCTTCATGGGATTGTCTGGATGTTACAGAAGGTTCATAAAGGGATACTCCAAAATTGGTAATCCTATTACGTCATTACAAAGGAAGGGGAAGAAGTTTGTATGGTCACCAGAGTGTGAAGATAGATTCCAGTAGCTGAAGCATATTCTGATCAATGCCCCTATTTTGAAGATTGCAGACCCATAAAATGATTTCTTGTTTTGTATAGGTTCTTGTAAGGAAGGACTAGGAGGAGTACTCATGCAAAACAGACAAGTGATTTGTTATGAATCACGAAAATTGAATGAGCATGAGCAAAAGTATGTAACCTACAATTTGGAGCTTGCAACAATCGTTCATGCATTGAAGATGTTGAGACATTACTTGCTCGGAAGAAGATTTATCTTGATGATAGACCATTATGGTCTGAAGTATCTATTTGACCAACCAAGGTTGAATTCCAGACATGACAGATGTATGGCATTGATCATTGAATTTGATTTCGAAATCAAACACATTAAGGGAAAGGAAAATAGAGTGGTAGATGCACTCAACCGAAGTGTGTAGACCATACACTCAGCAACAGTAAGTGTAGGGGAGTCTGATGTCAAGCAGAGGATTAAAACCCTCTTGCAAGAAGATGATTTCTTCAATCAAGTCATAAAATGGTTACAATAAGAACCTAGGGAAAATAAATATGAAGGATATCATCTTGGGGAGGATAGTCTATTGTTGTATAACAATAGATTGTATGTGCCTAATTCAATAGATTTGAGGCATTTGATCATGGAGGGGTTCCATTGAAGACCCTATGTAGGTCACCCTGGTTATCAAAAGATGGTAACAACAAACAACAATAAGGCAATTGTATTATTGTCTTGGAATGAAGTAGGATATCGCTGAGTACATTGCAAAATGTTTAGAGTGACAACAGGTGAAAATTGAGCACATACATCCTATAGGTCTATTGCAACCTTTGCCTATTCCAAAGTGGAAGTGGGAAACAATATCCATGGATTTCATTACAGGTTTTCCAAAGACAATCGAGCAACATGATGTAATCATGGTTGTAGTGGATAAGTTGAGCAAGACAACTCACTTCATCCCCATCAAATCTACTTTCAAATCCATATAGACGTTGCTAACATTTTTATGAAGGAAATTTTCAGATTGCATGGTTTTCCCAAGATCATAATCTCAGATATAGATGCCAAGTTCACCTCAAGATTATGAAGAGGCTTGTTTGTAGGCTTGGAAATGCAGTTGGACATTAGCATGGCCTACCATCCTCAAACAAATGGTCATACCGAGAGAGTGAACATAGTGTTAGAAGATATGTTGAGGATCCATGCTATGCATCAACCCAAGCAATGGGAATAGTATCTTCCCTTTGTAGAGTTTTCCTACAACAATGACTATCAAAAATCACTGAAGATGAGCCCGTTTGAGGTTTTGTATGGCAAGAAGTGTAGAATTTCAATCAGTTTGGACAGTCCAGTGGACAAGATCACACTTGGACCAAAATTGTTGAAGGAAATGGAACAAACAATTGTTAAGATAAGGTAGAATCTAAAGGTAGCTCAAGATAGACAAAAGAGCTATGTAGAAAAGAAGATAACTCATAGATATTTCAAAGTGGGAGATCATGTGTATCTGTGGGTGAAACCCAAGAGGAGTTCCCTAAGAATGGGGGTGTGTGCTAAGTTAGCCCCCCGCTACTATGGACCATTTGAATTCCTAGAAAGAATATGACCAGTGGCATACCGACTTGCTTTACCACCTACTGTTAGATCTCATATTGTATTCCATGTGTCTTTATTAAATAAATATGTCCATGAATAATATCATATTATTGATTGGACCTCAATACAATGTGTGGAACTAGAGGGAGAGTTCCAGTCCGAACCTCAATACATTTTGGATAGGAGAGAAACAATGCTCCAGAATCGAGATATTGTGTAGGTCAAGGTGCAATGGAAGCACTTTGGAGCAGATGAGGCTACATGGGAGATGGAAGATGCTAGGAGATCGACGTACCCATTTTTGTTTTTTGTATAATTTTATATACATGGTGTTTTAAACACTGAGGACGATGTTTCTTTTAAGGGGGAGGGAAATGTAACACCCTATTTTCCCCCAAGACTATGATTATGCTAAGACTTCATATGATGTGATTATTAAGCATGAAATTTTGTTTTAATTAATAAAAATGCCAAACAACTGACTGAGAGGGAGAAACCTTGAAAGTATTGGCCATGATACACAAGTTGGAATTGATGAAGTGGTTGGAGAGATAGAGATGAGATGTTTTGTGAAGAAGATAGGAAGCTTGCTCAGCAAGCTAATCTATGGTTTCAAAGCATAAACATACACGTACCCACATACCAGGTTTACATGGAACCACACGAGCTATTATGAGGGGCAAGACTAGTAGTTGAAGCAATTAATAAATGTTGACAGTTTGGTCTCTTGAAGAAGGAAATGATCAACTGAAGTAACCTAACATAGAGGACACCATGGATTTTGCC
This sequence comes from Picea engelmannii, assembly GCA_009831015.1. Taxonomy (NCBI): domain Eukaryota; kingdom Viridiplantae; phylum Streptophyta; class Pinopsida; order Pinales; family Pinaceae; genus Picea; species Picea engelmannii. Next base: position 28,395 of record ML858337.1, read on the forward strand.
CCTTGAGGATGGGAACTACAGGCTAAAAATTGCATCCACATGAAGCCATGAGAATCCCGAGGGATCAATGGAGGAAGAGACCAAAGGTGGAAAAACACCACCAAACATCCAACAAGAAGGGAGACACATGCAAAAAAGGCTACGAGAAGCATAGTGGAGAGCATGTAGTGCACAAAAAAAGAATATTACTCTAACAAAGAGTGAGTGAGAGACAAGCTCACAGGGAAACGTTGCAACAAATAGAGGTGTTCATGAGAACAGATTGAGAAGAAGAAGAAACTAGAGAGGTTTCCTTGAATAAAATAGAAAGCTTGTCCAATTTTATGATGATCACCCTGAAACATAGAAGACTCAGATCTAGACTGGAGCAATAGAGGGATACAACTTGGTACTTAATGGATATAAACTGGTAGTCGTAAGGGGAGGTCACTGAGGGACTATTTAGTAGAGAAGGGACTCCCTTGTGCAGAGGAAATCTAGTTGATAAGCTACCTAATAAACTTGTAGAGACCCCAAGCTCAGTGGAAAGGGGGAAACTTCCATTGTTGTCAGCAGGGGAAGGAGAGTAATCTTCTTGGAACATCCTAAGCTTGGAACCATCTGAATCATTCCCCTTGTGGTATCATGGCTTGACACGGGGGTGGAATATTGTAGGGAGACACTCTATAGTAAGGGCTAAGGTTGGGAGGAAAGGCTTCTCTCTCAGTCAATTGGTGTTGGATATTTCCCTGATCAGATAAGTGTTTAACTGGTCTATTTAATTTGTGCATGAATGATATGTTATCCCCCACTTTTAGGGATAACTAATGAGATGATGTCTCAAGGCCCTCGAGTTGAATACATGGAGTACTGAGAGGCAAACCAACACACAAATCCCTTCATTCATCATACATCACCATTGGATCGATGACAACAATGTCCACCACACCTGGCCTGGATCATAGAGGACAGTGGGTCTTGCTCCATGAGGTAACAAGTCTGGTGTCATGGTAAGTGTCATTTCAATAATTGGAGCATTTGAACATGTTTCTAAGAGTCCTTTCTTGATTTTGAAAACATTTTCTTGGAAGTCGTGTTTTTTTCCCTATTTCACCTTGGTGAGTGTCATGATTTCTTAGTGATTGGCCACCCTTGGGGAAAAGGGTGCTACTGGGGGGTATCCTATAAGGGTCATCGTACCATTCCCACTCATACTTTACACCTTCCATCACATCTTCCTTTTTGTGTCCCCATCTTTTAGGTCTTCGGGCTTATTGACCTAAGAAGGGCATGTACCTCATTTCATGGGAAGAAGGGGCCATTAGGCTCGGAGGTGACCTAGCAAGAACATCATGCAATAAAGGCTTACCTTGGGATCCCAAGAGCAATGAAACACTTCTCAAAGAAAATTAAGGGACTCATAAAAAAAATATTAATCAATTGATTAAGCTTTCCAAGGTAGAGCGTTTGTGAGCTATGCATTTCCTTTTTAGTTCCCCTTATTAAATTCAACTTGAAAAGGCATGCGAACCAAGATAGAGCGTATGAGGGATATGCATTTCATTTTTAGTGCCCCTTATTGTCTTCAAATTGGTGACACATGCAAAGTAAATCGATAATAAAGGGTTAAAAAAAAACGTCTTAAAAACAAAAAGAGAAAAAGGATGTGGCTAGCCCTCAACAAGGGTGCCCATAAATGAGACAATACGAGCCCTTGTATGTCATGAAACCCCATACCTATAATTCTAACCCCATCCACCTCACATTCACTACATGTCCTAGAAAGGTTTCTCCTTGGGAACATCCCCTACTCGAGGAATTGGTTCACCTAATAGGGCACTATGACACCCCTCCCATATCTAAATTTGGCAAATTGTATAAGGTCTTTGAGCATTTGTTTATTTTCAAAAGGGGAGATTTGATGCACACGTTTGGGTGGTTCTTTTATTACATATGGATTACTTAGCATGACATTGTGACTTGTGAACCCTTGCAAGGCGTACTTGTTTGTCTTTGTAGGTCCTTGACAAGTGAAAGTTTGATCGTGAAGGCATAAGGTCACTTGGACCTTCATTTTGGGCATGGAGCCCATAGGTAGGATGATGTGCCCCCTTTCCTTGGGATAGCTTCGATGAGGGACATTTCCTTTGGGGGAATTTGATTACACCTTGGAGATGATTCACTAGCCCTCTTAGCCCCAACATTTTCCTTTGGAGGCTCTCTTTGGGAGCATGATGTCACACTTGGGGGTTGGGGTTTAGTGAAGATGGATGAATTGATGATGACTTGGCACACTTGGATGAGGGAAGACCCTTGCACATGAAGGTATGACCTTTGGAGGCCCAACAACTCCCTCAAAAGGCTCAACAACTTGCTCTCCATGCCAAAACGTCACCCTTAGGGCATGATGTCGCCCCTAAAAGGGGATTTTCTTTTTGCAAATTTGAATGTTAAGTTGTAAATGGACAAATAAGGAGGTCAGCCTCCCTAATTTTATGTTGACTTATTGAATGTGGAAAAAAGGGTTTTAGGTGACCTCCTATAAAAAGAGGTCACCCCTTTGTCATTTGAATATATCACACTTGAGAATTACATATGTTTTGGCTGAAATTTTCACCCCTCTTGGGCAAATCACATCTTCTCTCTCTTATGCTTTTTGGATGCTAGTACTTGTCTCTTGATGGAAGAAGTGGTGTGCTATCTCTCTTGGATGTTTGTTCTTGCTTTGTGGTGGAATATTCTTGGTAAAAAAAGGTTTAGCTTGCTATCTATTGGAATTGGTAAGGAATTTTTTGCACGTTGTTGGTTTATCTTCTTGTTTCATGGTTATTCTTGTCTAAAACCTTGGAGGAGTATAAAGGAGTACAACCTCCACTAAGATCTATCACATTTGTCTTGGATAAGTTAATTTGCAAAGGTTTCTAGGAGGAGTAAAAAGGATTACACCCTCCTAGATTTACCTTGCTAGTTTGGCTTGCCCAAGGGAGTAAAAAGGCTTACACCCTCCTAGATTTACCTTGCTAGTTTGGTTTGTCATAGGGAGTAAAAAGGCTTACACCCATAGGGAGGCAACACAACTAGATCTTACAACAAGAGACCCCATAACCCAATTGATAAGGAACTAATCTAATTAACATTGGAGATCTAAAATCATTGCATTGGTATACATGAAAAGTAGAGATTTTCTCTTTCTGTTATAAATTAATTGCTACATCCATTAGGGATGCTGTAAACTCACTCTAAAATCTCTTTTTGTTACCCTTTCTACCGCTGAAAATCGCATGTAATTGGTGCTAATTATTCTCCTTGTCAAGGGTTTTCTTTTGGGTGCTTTGCTTGTGAATTTCAGTGGCTAGAACTTGCTACTGTAGAAAATGTTTGCTATAGACACAAGGCTGCCCTAATATACTGCTGATAACATCTTCTTGCAACCCTATTTTTCCATCAAAACTTGTGTTTAAGTATTGGGATATTATCTACATGATTAAGCCTTGATTACCCAATAATCATTTGATGTTTTGGATGGTTAATTGAGCAGTTGTTATAACTTATTATTTGTTGTTATAAATCTGATATATACTGCATTTTTGGGACAACAAGCTTATCTTGTTGATTCCCCATTGATTTGAGGCTTGGACTATCCTCATTTGTCTTGTTCTGGGCAATGCTAACATTGTTTTGCATGTACAGATCATTTAGAAACCATATATTCCTTCACAAGACTCTTCTCCAAGCCATTCTCTACCTCCAAGCTTGAATTATAAGGACTTCACTCATCATCATTTCACTTTTCATCTCAATTCCCCTAGGGTCACTGGGATTCCCCCCTTGTGGTGACTTATCATCACTAAAGCAAGGGGAGTGTCTATCTAATGTGACAGTGGGTAGGTACTCCCATAGTTGTCACACTTTCGTGGATTGGGTTGGGCTTTTCCCAATCTACAAATTGTGCGATAACATGATCTATACATGTATTTGTTCGATTTAAATGGGAAATGTGAATGCTAGTAATCAATGAAATGAAATTTTGAGTAAATGGGATATGTTATTAATGTCATTGTTTAACCTGTCTAACTGTGAAATTGAACAAGTATGTGTAGCCTATATCTCTGAGAACCTTGCATCTTGAGAGAAAAGTTTGCAGAACATGGACAAAATATTCATCCAAGAGGTGATGAGAGTACCCTGGTGTCAGAGAGGTCCATGCGTAAGTCGAGAGATCCTAAATCTGGAAGATTTGTTAGTTTTAAGTGGAAACTTGCAAGACATGCAAGAATTTTCCTCTTGATGAAGTTAGGGAATCTTCGACAATCTTAGAGTGGTTTTCCAACTCTTGAAGACTTGGAAAATACTTGAAAAGCTCCTGAAATTGGATAAGTCTTGTAATCAGAGCATTAACTAGTGGAAAAACCATGTGTTGAGTCAGGAGAGTTTACAACTGTCGGATCTGGAGACACGACTCAACAGAGTTTGTCGTCGAAACTCAAGGACGGGGGTGACTTATGGCTTCGTGACGAAGAATGAACCCCGATGACAACGAAGAAGGTCCTGAGGAATCAAAATTGTTGAGTCAAGGAGTTAAGTGGAAAAAGTTATGTTAGGGCCACATCAGGTGACATGTGTGGTAGGAAGCCACATGGCCGTAAGGTGGATTTTGACATTGAGGGCCTGGAAACTTCAGGAGGTTGTAACTTTTGATCCAGAGATCATAATTGAGCATGGTTACAGTCGTTGGAAAGCTCTTGATGAGAAAAATTTATCTATGGGGTTCATTTAGATAAATGAACTTAGTGGAAAGAGGAAATTTTGACACCCCATAAACTTAAGTAAGGGTTAGGGGTCAGGTGTGTCAAAGTTGCCACACGACCGCCTGTTGACCTTTTTTCGATTGACCTCTTCGACTTTCACTTTGCCCAGTCGATAACTTCAACCTCAACTTCGACTTTCATTCCTAGTTGATCGACCTCAACTAAAGTTTCACTACAAAGAATATAACAACCCAACAGTTACGAGTTTCATTCTCATTCAATATTGTTGTTTTGTTACATTTTGATTACATGGAATTTTTTTCTATAGAAAAAAATCAAATCATCAAAATTTGACTATTAAAAACAAAAATAATACATTAATTATTTTTTAGTATGGATGTAGATTTAGAAATGTGTACTATTCTTTGACACAACCATACACCTTATTTCAATCATGTTCTCATTGATATCAACCTACCTAGACCTATCTGTATGTCTTAATTAGATGTATAATAGTGTGGATGAAAATTACAGTAGGATAAGAAGTTATTATTTTTGTCTTTTTTCATTTGACAAAAATAATAAGAAGTTAAATCAACAAAATTTTATGGGATTTTGGCAAAAAAAATGTTTAATGAAATTGTGAATATTAGATTATAGAGTGCATAGTTTTAGCATAACAAGGTTTTATGAGAACGTTGAATCCATTTGAGTGATAAAAATTGCAATTTTAATCAATTTAATGATGAATTTCAACAAAGAATAGGTTGTCAGATTCCAGTGAATGCAAATGGGAAAATAGCCAAATTGTTGGTCCATTATCATGCTTTGATACAAATTTATGAAGAACCATGCAAACAAGATTCTAAATAGGAGAATGTGGACAAGAAAACCTTTTAAAAGACTTTACAAGATTCTCTACCAAGTTTGAATCAATTGTATGTACGAGATT
>ML858337.1:34123-45654 GCA_009831015.1 Picea engelmannii
CCTTTTAAAAGACTTTACAAGATTCTCTACCAAGTTTGAATCAATTGTATGTACGAGATTAATCCACATAGGGTTGTGGATGTTGGATTGTGCTTTGTGCATGATGATATGTGTTGTATATGTCACACAATAAAGTCATTGGCGTACTCTAGTGTGGTGCCAACCTAAATTTTCATTGGTGTGGTGACTTTCCATGTCATTGGTGTTACATGGCCTTGTCACAATCATTAATATTTTGTTTTCGTCGACACTATGGATGCTCTGTCGCCACCACCAATCTTGGCAACGAAAGTTAATCAAAGCTTGTCACTATTCAAACTTGCATTGAAACTCAATTTTGAACTCATGCTTGGATCAAATGCATGGAAATTGTAGCACAATGGTTCAAGTGAAGTATCACACTACTGCACAGGAGATAATCCACCACCAACAAAGGGAGCGAAGAAGAAACTACAGTGGAATTGCCACCCGGTTCTTGAAGGCAACAAAGAACTAATGAGGAGAAGGAAGGGAAAAGGTCACTAAGTTACTTATTGAATCTATCTTTAATATTTTACTTAGTGTTTTGATAGATTTTAAGGGTATTTTGATTAGTTTTCAATGGTTTTCAATTAATGCTAGGGAATGTAAGAGAAACTAGAAAGCAAAACAAGATTCCCTTCCTAGTTAATTTAGTTGATCTAGCCAAAACTAAAAATGAAACAAAATCAAAGCAAAAGAAGGGAAACAAGATGGAACATACCCAGGCTAAGAAAATTTGCAACCCTTAACCAAACCAACAAAGAGGATGGAATCACCTTGCTCTCCAAGCCAGGCTCCTTGCATTCATACTTGGAAAATGTCTCCACAAACATGCAATATATATAAACACACCAATCTATCTATCCAATTAAAGAGAATAATGTACCGAATGATAGTTGTAGCTATCCCACAACTTCGAGGTGTTCTCCCTGCAATAGCGACACTATTGATCCTCTTCAAAATGAGATTAAAGAATCCAAAATAAAACCCACAAGAACAATCCCCAAGATCCAAACAACCAAGAATAACAAAATAGTCCAATAAAAAAGAAAGCACAAAACAAATGTGATTAATCCTTATTATAAGGGTGTGATGGAGATGATAATCTAGAGATTCCACATGCTTGAATGAAGGTGTAGTTACAATCTAATCCTAATTAAACTTCAACAAAGTTTTGATAAGATTGAAATGAAAATAAAAAAATCTAACACAAAATGAAGTTGAAGTTTTGATAAGATTGAAATGAAAATTAAAAAATCTAACACAAAATGAAATGAAGACTCTTTATAAATCAACCACATAATCCCATCAAAACATAATCCCATCAAAGCATACAAAATATGACAAACAACTATTGAGAAAAAATCAAAGTTCCCAACTATTGATCCACAAATATCCAATGGTCAACATAATAATTCGTGGACATAACAAGTGAACTAATCTCTCGTTGATTTGATGTACCAAAATAGAAAGTTACATGCAAAATGACATCAAGAAGGGGAAGGGGTTTGCTCGATGAATGCATGCCACCTTTATACTTATTAACAAGGTTTCGAGAGGTTACTAATATCATTCCTACATGGGAGTTACAAATCTAAAAGATGAGAGTTACATATACAAAGGACAAAAACATAACTATACTTATGAATCCAAGTGGAATGGGGACTTGTGATATCCTATGCAATAAGACAAAATGACAAAATGTATTGCAAGATGAGACCCAATTTGATGATGGGCACCAAAGGAAGGGGCTCATATCATGGTTTGATGCTAAAAGGTTTTGAATGTACTTATTCATGTACTTAAGAGTACATTTTGAAAATCTTTGATTTTATTAATCACAATCATCTTTTTATACTTTTAATTTTTAATAAGCATTATGTAAAACTTATAAGATATTTTTTAAAATAGTGGGAATAAAAATAAAATAGATGTTAAACCATTATGATTTTCATAATATTTAACAATGAAATAAAATTATTTTTAATAAACATTATGTAAAACTTATAAGATATTTTTAAAATAGTGGGAATAAAAAATAAAATAGATATTGAACAATTATGATTGGAGTAATATTTAATAATAATATGAAATAAAATTTAAAAATATGAGTGTTTTTAGAAGTTTTGGTTAAACATTTATATTCTCAAGTAAAATAAATACCAATTGCATGAGTATTTTGTCTARCAACTTGGTTTGGTGGTTTATATATATATATATATATATATATATATATATATATATATATATATATRTTATATTTTTGTTCAATGTTGTGATATGGTTATATCTYTATTTATAGAGAAAAACATAGTAAATATTAATGATGTGGATACYCGCAAGAAATCTTGGTGTTGTTTTGGTTAAGGATCYATATTTATAGGTAAAAWTTTTATAAGTTTCGTTGTCACTTAATGCTACYCCATTGTTACATATTCATCTACACAAAGGAAAATCATAATAAGAACCAATGGTGTGGCTGCCTTGYGAGACACCCTAGTTTATCATTTGGTTAAGGATCAATATCCATAGGTAAAAAGTTATGAGTTACATCATCAATTTTCCATTCACAAGGAAAATCAAAATAATATCAATGAGATGAGTGCCTTGCTAGACACCTTAGTTTGGTGTTTTAGTTAATAATTCATATCTACGTATTAAAAGCTACGAGTTCTATTCTTATTAGGTGCCATTGCATTGTTACATCTCCATTTATAGGAAAAATTAAAATAAGTATCAATGACATGGGTGTCTTGCTAGACATCACCATTTGGTACTTTAGTTAAGGATCCATATCCACATGTAAAAAGCTTATGAGTTTCATTCCTACTCGGTGTTGCTACATCATTACATCTCCATTTATAAAGAAATTTGAATAAGTTCCATTGACATGGGTACTTTGCCAGACACGTCGATTTGGTATTTTGGTTAAGGATTCATATTCATAGGTAAATGTTACAAGTTTTTTTTCTCACTTGTTGTTGTTGTGTCATTACATCTCCCTTTACAATGAAAATCAAAATAAGTACCAATGTCAGGGATACCTTGCCAGAGACCCTAATTTGGTGTTTTGGTGAAGGATCCATATCCACATGTAAAATGTTACGCATTTCATTCTCACTTAGTGTTATTGCATTGTTACATCTCCATTTATAGGGAAAACTAGAATAAGTACCAAAGAGATGAGTACCTTGCCAAACACCATAGTTTGGTGTTTTAGTTAAGGATTCATATTCATGGGTAAAAGATTATGAGCTCCATTCTCAGTAAGTGTTGTTGGATCGATACATCTCCATTTGTAAGGAAAATCAGAATAAGTGCTAATGATGTAGGTACCTTTCCAAGCACCTTGGTTTGGTGTTTGGTTAAGATCCATGTCCACTAGTAAAGGGATACAAGTTCCATTCTTTCCGAGCACCTTGGTTTGGTCTTTGGTTAAGGATCCATATCCATAGGTAAAAGACTGTTAGTTCCATTCTCACAAGGCACCCTGGTTTGGTGTTTGGTTAATGATCTATGTCGACTATTAAAAGGTTATGAGTTCATTCTCACTCAGTGTTCTTGCATTATGACATCACCACTTACAAGGAAAATACAAGTAAATACAATTGACATGGATACCTTACTAGACACCCTCGTTTAATATTTTAATCAAGGATTCATATCCACAAATAAAATTTAGGAGTTATATTTTCACTTGTTGCCACTATGTCATTACATCTCCCATTATGGAGAAAATCATAATAAAAAACCGATGACTACACCCCATGGTCATGATATGAGAACACTACTTCATTTTCATTGCATATCACTAAAAACATGCTATAATATGTGAGTGCATAAAAGAGTATTTGATTTTCTTAATATATATTTTGATATAATGGCAACTCATTGATGTAGGGAACTTTAAAATTATAAGCACATTTTTTAATTTATTTATATAAATATTTGCAATAAGATGGTACAATTTCAAGAAAGGACTATTGTTAATTTACAAATCAATTTACTACTAAGTGATCCAAGATATAAGAAGGAAGCTTGCATCTCATGACAATTGAAACCACCAAAATCGTAATACGAGTGTGGAAATTTGTTATAACACATACTATTGCAATTACACCCTAAGCTTCTCGACAAAATAATACAAAAACATCACAAAATAGGGTGGAAGTTACTAGTCTAAAAAACATAAATTTTCAGCACAACAATTGAAAGAAGCACCTCCTAGATAAGGTTCATGAGCAAAGACAAAGGCATGAATGACCAATGTGAAGAGATGATGGAAACAATCCAAACAATGTTAACAAAGACAACAAAGGAGAGGAAGGGTATCATCTAACAAGTTCCAAGTGAACCCATGGATCAATGAAGAGTGCAACAAGGCAATGGATAAATACAAGAGAAATAAGAGCAAGGGGAACCTCAACCAATACAAAACGATGATGAAACAACAAAACGTAATTTTTGTAAAGATGAGACAACAAGAAATGATGAAGATGGCCAAGGAAAACCCATAAACATTTTGGAGACAATTGTAGACTTGGAATCAAGGTCAAGACTATGACATTGTGCCTAAGCAATGACTATCCCATGTGAGAAACCTTTACAAAACCTTGGTAGTGAGACAACAACCACCTAAAATCAACATAATCAAGAAGCGAGACAATAACCACCTAAAATCAACATAGTCAAGGATGTTTTCACCGAGGAGGACATGCATCAAAAAGGTGGAAATGGGGAAAGAAAAGAACATTTGGGGGTTGGAAGTAGAATTTATGAAGTGGGGTAGGGACTCCCTTAGCAACCACAATAGAGCCCTCCTCAAAAAAATGGTTAAAGAAGGATTTCTAAATAGTTGGGCAACAAACTTGATCCTACCCATATTTATAGGGGGAGACAAGAACAACCTAGGGAATTATAGGACCATCATGATTAGAGTAATGTTTTCAAACTACTAGGTGGAATTATGGAAAGAAAAGTTAGTAAGTGGGCCAAGGATAAGGACAAAACAACTAAAGGTCAAGCAAGTTTTGTCTAAAGCACTCCAACATAGACCTTTGCATCACACTTAGACATATAATAGAGAGGACTTCGGACAACAAAGGTAAAGATTTATGATGATGTTTCATTGGTTTCAAGAAAGTCTTTGGGGCACCATTCAAAGAGATAAACTATGGGAAAGGTTAGTAGAAATTGGGGTCCTATATAGTTGGAGGGAAGCAATTTTTGATTATACAAAAAGGGAAAAGTCAAACTCAGAACCAATAGGGAGTTATGCAAAAGCTTCAATTGTGGTATTGGGGTCAACTTAAGTCTACCTTCTCTCCCCCACATTTTTTGATCTCTACATAGACAAACTAAAAGGTAGCAGGGGAGTGAATATAGTACATATTATAATCAAGGTCTTGCTTTATGCAGATAACATGGAACTCATGGCCAAAGCAATATGCAGCTTGCAAGCACATCTTAGAACCTTAGAGACCATTATAGAGAGGTTGGGATGTGCGTGAACACGGGGAAAACCAAGGTATTAAGGTTCTCGCTCATAAAAGAAAAACACAACCCCAAAATTAACTTTGGTGGAGAACCATTAGACAACTAGAGACTACAAATACTTAAGGTTGGGTTTCAATGAAAAATTGAGTTGGGATAAGTGCACAATGAAAAGAGTCTAAGGTGGTTGGGGGGGGTGGATAGCTCTCTTTCTACTAAAAAAAATATGTAAGTTAGTGGAGATATGGGATTGGAAGATGTGACATTCCCTCTTCCAAATGCTCATTACATCAATGATCTTGTATGGTTGCGATGTTTAGGGCCCAAGTGTACCCAAAAGTAGGTGGAAGCAACTAGAATGGGTACAAAAATACTAATACCTAATAATGGACGTACTAATAGTGAAAAACAACACCTAGTATGAGATACTCCTTGTGGAATTGGGATTGTACCTAATAGAGTTGGAGGCTATTAGTAAACCAAGTTTGTATGGGCAAAAAAATGATAGACATAAACAACAAGAGGTTTCTATCCAAAATTGCCCAAGGGGAGGTAAGAAAATAGAAAAAATCATGGGACCTATGGTGTAGAATTTGGGTGAAGGATTGGGCAATATAAGAGGATACTCGCTTGACTGATAAAAAACATTCAAAATCCATAATCAAGAATGCTATAGCAAGGGGAAATGGAAGAAACATGCTAAGAGGAAACTTCGGCATGCAAGGGGGAAATCAAAATTCAAGGTTATTTGAAACTAAACACATCATGATGTGAAAACCATGCAATGGCTCAAATAAGAACTAAATCCCACAAGTGACAATGTGAAATGGGAAGATAGGAGCAATCCAAGGAACCATGGGAGGAGAGGTTGTGTAGGAGAAGTGGGAAATAGGAAATTGAAACATACCAATACTTTATAGGTTTCATTGTACTACTTACTTACACATAAGAGAAGGGTCCAAAAGCTGTATTGAGCATTGGGAAGCTGTATTCCAAGAGGACCAAGTAGGGGCTCCTGTAAGGCTAGTCGAGAAACAAATGCAGGAAAAAAAAGGTTTTCTTAAAGAAGAGTCTAATGAGGCAATCAACACGTACAATAAATCCTTAATTTATAATATCTTTGTATTGTGATCAAACACTAACCAATGAAATTTCCTTTAGACAAGTCTAAACATTCTACTTTTTGGATTTTTCCAATAATCATCACTGAAATCCGGCTATGCAATTGTTGGTGAAATTAAAATTTTCCATGACTTAAATTACATATTTGAATGTATAAATGGATTATGTGCCCTCAAAAACCCCTATTGCAATGAGAATGTGCAATCTCAACTACAAATATATGCAATTCCAACAATTTACTAAGAATCAGAGATCAAATTTGAAGGGAAGGGTTATATTTCAAATTGAAGGACTATCTTTATTGTAACCCTTCTAAATTGATAGGTTAAAATAAATTATTATTTTATATGAAAATAACATAAAAAAATTAAAATTTCACTCATAAAAAGATTATTTTATAACTCATTCATTATAAACCCCTTTATCATTGGAATATGTACATCCACGATTTTCAAATATTGAGAACTTTATTAGAAACCCTTTTACCATTTGTTGACATATGACAGATTTCAAATATTCATGATTTCATTATTTAATCTGAAATGTTGATGATTTGAAGGATATTGTAATTTTCAAAAAAATTAGAATGCCATTTGAATTTGACAAAACTGAATTTTAATTCCGTAAAATTACGATTTCAAATTCAGTGGAATTACAATTTCAAATTTGAGATCAAATATATGCTTGAAAGTCATGAAAAAAATAGTTCCTTCAAATAAAATCATGGAAGAGCACTAGGTACCAATAATTAATACATGTACATGGTACAAGTATTTAAATAAATTGAAATAAATTATATTAATAACACACTTACTCTACATCCCCAGATGGGGTGACACATGGAGCACATGCGTCAATGGCTGGAGCGGATATGAGGGTAGTTAAAGCCCCTCGCCGCCACCCTCCTCCCCTGTCCAGTCGAGATGTCTAGTTTACATGTCTGCTAAGGCCTAGTGCACTGGGTCTTAATGGAGACTCAAGTTCGTCTCCTCGACATCAGTATGAAACAACTAATGGCCATTACTCATGCACTAATGGCTACCAGAGCCATCAACTCCTCTGTCCTCTTGGTCTTATCGTCACGTGGAGGGTCCTATATTGGGCATTCGACTGCAGTTCATGGTCTTATTCTGCTTGCTTTGCTCCATGCCCTGGCATTCCACCCTCTGTCTCCTACTCGCACCACTGTTGATTCCATTCGCCCTGCGCTCTTCTTAACCATGCCTCATGAGAGAGGTAAGTCCTGGCGAGGGCCAGCCTATTATAGCCGGTTTGGCAGGAAAAAATGTCCGGGACCAGCCTCTTTTGCTCTCATCCTAGGCAACAGCTTAGACCACTCACCCTCCTCTGATCAGAATTGGCATGAGGCGGCTCAACCGGAGCCTTGTCCTTCAAGCACAAAGTGTCTCCATGGAGGCTGTCCAGTGGAAGAGGAAATTCCACCCAAATAGGAGGAAATTCGGCCTTTCTTGCTGACAACTGCCTTGGAACGTCGATCAACCACTTGCACCACCACCCCTTTCCAGGAGCCAGTCGAGACAGGCTGCATTGTGGAAGAGGAAATCCCTCTTCAGGAGGAGCACTCGGGACAAAATTATGCTACCACTATGGAAGAGGACCCTGCCACGGATTCCGCCACTGCTAATGATTTTGTCACTGCTACCATGGATGAAGACCCTGGAACAAATGAGGATGACGACGATGCTGAAGAGCAGGCTCACCCGACTCATAGCTCTTGCAGGGTTACGGAAGACCACCTGGTCTTGAACTTCGAGATGCACAAGGATTTGGCAGAGCAACAACATAACCAACACACCCTCAACAAGCGTTTGAACGTCTTGTACGACTCCCTATCAAGCGAGCTCGAGAAAAGTTGACGCCCGACTCGCTGTCAGCCTTTCGTCTTCCGACTTCGCAAGGATGAACACTCGGGTTCGCCTCATGTCTAGTGCTCTCACAGGTTTTTTCTCTGGTCTTAATGTTATTTTTTTTGCGCACCACAAACTCTGGTTCTGGATCGATAGTTGGTTGGGGAACTTAGTCCACCGCCTGTTTTGGTTCCATGCTTATGGCAGAACAGGTGGCAAGTCCCCATGTTTTTAACAATTGTCTTTTTTAAGGTTTATGAATAATGGTGTCCACATGTTCTGGTTTCCACTGCGGCGACAGAACATATGGTGTGCTCTAGTGTATACTCAGACATGTGTGATTTTTGCTAAAGCAAGGTAATACAATACTTTTTATTTACAAAAAAATAAAAAAAACACACTTACTCTACAAAAAAAACCTGGCCGATTAATGCTAGGGAAGAAACTAGGGGTGATTAGTAGATCTGTGGAGAAAAAAAGGTGTGGCTCTTGCTGAGTAGAAGAAAAACATGGAGAATAAACTTGGGGCTCTTGTTGTGCAGAAGAAGAAATGTGTCTAATCTCAATTAATAAGATGGACATTCAATAGTAGGTATCATGAAGACATGCATTGTAGAAGATGGTACTTGCACAAGATGTTAAGAAGATACCAATAGTTATGAGCAAGTCCAATAGATAACAAGAAGTTTTGTTCATAAATCCAGATAGTAAGAAAATTCACTATTTGATCCTAAATCTCTGTGGGTTCAATAAATAGAATATACATGCATGCATTGAGCTCCATAAAAATAAGATTGTGTTGTACAAAAAAACATAAAAATTCTTTCTTTAAACTAACTTGGTATAGGAAAAAATGTTAACATTCTTTTTTTTATTACTAAGATATAGGGAAAAGGATTAATAAAAGAAAAAAACTTATAAAAACAATTAAAAAATAAAAAGTAGAACATATTAAGGAAATTTAATTTTATTGCTAGGATATAGGGGAAAATGATTAATAAAAGAAAAAAAAAACTTATAAAAACAATAAAATAATAAAAAGTAGAAGTAGCCTAAACATTAGACTTTTTGAAGTTTTTATGGGCATATTTTCGAATCAATTTTTACTAAAATCTCTTAAAAAATTGTTGGAATTAGTGATTAAGTATGTATATTTCAAAGGCTCCAAGGGTTTTTTAGGGTGGTGAATCCATTTATACATTCAAAAATGCAATTTAAATAACAACAAATTGTGATTTCACCAAAATCTCTTTGCTTGGTTTCAAAAAAATAAAAAGTAGAATATATTATGGAAATTTTCCAACTCATAAAAACAATAAAAAAATAGAACATATTAAGAAAATTTTCCTTACACTTCAATTGAAAAAATATGAAATAATTTTCATTTCAAATATTTCAAATTCTACAATGAGAATTTTTTTAGCCATTCATTTAATAAAAAAAAACTATAAATATAAAAACTCTTGAAGTACAATGAAGAACTCAATTTTCGTTCCACTAAGAATTATTAAGAATCCTCAAATTACTCCCGACCTTTTGTTTTTTTTCCATACTACCAAAATTGTACCAGCTTTTTTGTCCAATACTACTTACTTTTGAAGTTCAATAAAAATCAATGTATCTTTCTATCTTCATGCAATTTGGGCAAATTGACAAACCGATCTGGTTTTAAAATGGCTGGTATGTGGGACCTCGACCGTTGCAATGGAGCAAATCTCATATCCAGCATGTGGCCAGTTCCTAGCTTCAACATTCTAGCCTCAACGTCATATGATCTGATCAGACATGGATGGACGAGAGAGGCAGAGAGTGTTCTCCACATACATGATATGAATTGGGTGCTTGCATTATGTTCGAGCCTCTTCCATCTGCCTATAAACATACGCTCGCCTGTTGTCTCCTCTCTGGTTTTGAGATGAGTGAGTGTCAGAACAATAATACTCTATACTCCACACAGGAAGAGCAAGGCATTCAATTATCTAATCACATCTAATCGTTTTATGTTTATGGTGTGAGTTAAACATGTCAGCATTAGTATTATCATTGGCTTTTTCTACCCCTGCAAGAGGAGGAGGAGGAGAAAGTAGGTTTGCTGAAGGCAAGGCACTCAGAAGAAGACTGAATGCTTCCTCATGCAATGCATCATCTAAGAATGCTCAACTAATGTGTGAAAGAAGAATATTGAGTTGGTGTTATGGGATAAGAAGAAGGAATTCAGCTGGTTTATGGGGGAAAGCAACAAGGGTGCAGGTGTCTGCAGTGGCAGAAGAGGAGGGTGGCAGGATTCTGCTTTCAGATGTGGTGGTGAAGAAGAAGAGAAAGCCATTTCTATTGGAGCTGAGAGAGTGGAGTTTAGGAGACATAGGGGCAGCAGGGACTGTGTTTGGCATGCATGCTCTTTGCTTGTTGGCCCCTTTCACATTCACTTGGAAGGCATTTGGGGTTTTTGCAGTGTTGTATGTTGTCACGGGATTGCTGGGAATCACGCTGTCGTACCACCGGAATCTCTCGCATCGGAGCTTCAGACTTCCCAAATGGTTAGAGTACTTATTTGCCTACTGTGGTGTACAGGCCGTGCAGGTAGCAATGAGATTGCCTTTTTAATCTTCATTGTTTTAAATCTAGGTTTTGTATATAACTAACAAAACCCATCTAAACCTGGTCCTGATATGCACCTGGAGGTTGCAAGGCTCAAGGTTGCATGTCTTGAATTCTAATATTAGATACATCAGTGATTTGTGTGAATTGAAGATACTCAAGCTCGAGGTGCAGCGGGGCTTAGATGAGTTTGTGCTACTACTATATTCAATGCATCCATTGCACCATCAAGATTCAATGCACCTACATACCGGTGCACACACATCGAAGTGTTGATGAATCCCTCACCCTACCTGGGCTGTAGAGCACTTCGGTACTCTCAGTGCAATTATAAAATAAGCTTTTCTTTATATAGCTCTGGTGTCCGAGGTTCACTCTGCTTAGAATACCTATTTCCTTCATTATGTTTCCTTGTGTATGGTATATTAC
>ML858338.1:26445-41086 GCA_009831015.1 Picea engelmannii
GGTAAAGGTAATATAAGATAAGGTTATGGTAATGTTACTGCAACAAGTTATTGCAATGTTACTACATTATATTATAATGAAGTCAAGTAATGCTAAGTTAATGAATAGTCTTATGATGGAATGTATGAAATAATCAGGTGAGGTAATGACAGTGTAATCTAATGCAATATAGTGGACTATCAATGTCTTAATCATTAGTGTAATGACCATGCCGCTTAGTTGGTTAAATTGCAAAATCTTTACATGATAATGTAATGATGCTCTCTTTTATGAAGATGTCATGGTAGTTTATTATGGATACTAACATATGAGATGAAATGTGGATGCTATCCTATTGCAAGGTAAGTAAGGCAAATTCAATGAAATTATTCATTCATGGTATGTTATTTGTAATAATTATGGTTAGTGATAAAAATATATCATGAACTGTCCTTGAAATTAAGTACGAGGAGTTACCATGGCTTAGTAAATGGGGATTGAATTTAGTTGATTTACATATTTAAGTACAATAGGATTTATGAGTCTGTAATGAGAGTGTTTTTCCTTGTAGACACCTCCATGTAACCTTAGTATATATGTCTGTGTGTGTGATTTTTCTGTGTAAAGAATCCAGTGTCGTATCAAGAGTCTCGGGCTGTTTAAAGGCACGGTTTCCACTCTTGCGACACACTCTGAGCCGTATCAGTAGTCTCAGGATGTTTAAAGGCAATGTTTCCACTACTGCGACTCCCTGAAAGAATTATTAGTTTATGCCTGAGCAGTAGGCCAGGAGCCTGTCTAATCTTCTTTCGAGACGACATAAGACTAAAAGCCCTGCTTTTCTGTGTAGGAATAGTAAACTCTACTACTATGGATTCTTCCCTCTGTGTTAGTACTGTGCATAACCCAGTGTGTCGTTAAATGGTTGCGTTGTGAGTCTTATGTCTACAGTCGTAGACACTGATGGATGTTGGTAGATTTAGCATTTATAGTGTTGGTTTTGATTGTATCGGGCGGGATGTAGACACCTCCATGTTCCTCAGAACAGTCGCCAGCCCTGAGACCTTAAATGGTTAAAATCGATGGGAACCTGGGCTTGAGCATTGCTTATGTGTCTTGGAGGTCCTAACCATTGCACGGTAGGATGGATGGGTAGTCATTCTGACTTATTACTAAGTAATTTCCATTGATGCATGTAGTTTCCTGTCGTACGTCGTATGTCGTCGTGATGTGTTTGTCTTGCTTGCTCCTAGTTGGTTGTCGGGTGGCGACGTAGAGTCAAGTGTGTCTGTTCCTTCTTCATGCGTGCACACACCTTAACATTTAAACAAAAAAAATAAAATTGCACCTGTTATTGGAGTGGTTGTCGTAACGATGAGGTCATCACATATGGTATCAGAGCCGGTTCGACCCGCGACTTGGGATTCGCTATGGCTTTCATTGACATGATTATATTTGATTATTCCATTGCTAATTGAGTTTATTGTGTGTGTGCAGGTAACCATGGTTAGAGGACGTTGCGGAGGCAGACTACGGGGTGATAGGGGAGGAGGCATGATGCCTCCAGTAGCATCCACACCTGAGGGGTCTAACCCCTAGGGAGGCGAGCAGGTTCTCGGAAAGGAGCAAATCGTAGTTGCCGATGTCGTGGGGATGATGAGATATTTTCAGCGCATGTCTGAGGCGTTGATTAGCCGATTGGACAGAGACAAGGCCAGGGCGTCGACACCTACTGAGGTTCCGCTGCGCGCACCGACTGTTACAGGTAGCGTTCACCGTCAACTAGAGAAGGTAAAATTTCTCGAGTTCTTTGGTGCCCCAGACAGTGCCACCACCGAGGCATGGTTGGAGAATATGGCAATGTGCTTTGCACTTCACGATTATACCTCCAACATGAAGGTCTGCATGGCAGTCTTTCAACTAAAGGGGAGTGCTCTTCTATGGTGGAAGACGCTCCTGCCAAAGATGAACATGGCCATGGAAGACGTGTCATGGGAACTGTTCGAGGAATGGTTCCGAGAGAGGTACCTTTCAGAGGAATTCATTGAGCGTCAACTCAATGAGTTCAATGCATTATGACAGGGAGGTCATACGGTACCCGAGTACGAGGCACGTTTTATGGAGCTGCTCCGGTATGCTCCGCACCTGAACATGGAGAAGCTCAAGGACAACCGGTTCGTGTTTGGCCTTATCGGAAGCCTGCGTGAAAAGGTTAGGATCTTGATGCCTCAAACCTTGCACGATGCTATCCAAAAGGCCCTCATAGCAGAGGAGGAGCTTATCAGTAGGGGTCAGGCCAGGACTCCAGCGAGACCTGCAGCTCAGGGTTCATCTAGTGCACCGCAGCAGCAGACACCGGCGAGACATACGCTGGGATATCGTGGCTTCCAGAGGGGATCCACGTTCACTACATCTCGAGGACCGCCTCCTCAGAAGAGAACACCTTATCAAGGACCACATCACCAACAGCAGCGTCACCCGCAACAGTAGCAGTTTAGGCCTGTTCAGCAGAAGATACCTGGTTTCTAGGTTGGTGGGCCGTTCTCTTCTACTTTGGGCACCCGGACTACTGGGTCGAAGAAGGGGTGTTGGACGTGTGGGGAGCCACACTACCAGCGCGACTGTCCCGTGGAGAGGGCTAGAGTGTCTGGATCAGTCGGACCCGCTATAGTGGGAGATATGGGCAAGGCCCATTGGATACATGCAGCGGTGAATAACCGCCAGGTAGAGCACCAGTCGACTGTGCTCGAGATGACAGGTATTTTCACTGACCAAACCCTTAGTATTTTGATAGACCTAGGTGCTACTGAGAGTTTCATTTCTGGCGCAGCGCTATAAAGTATTAAGGTAAACGCAGTCGAACAGGATGAGTTTAGCTTCGTGGAGATGGCTTCGGGAGCCAAACAGAAGGTTGGAGGAAAGGTTACGGGCTGTGCCCTTAACCTGGGAGATTTTTTCATGAGGGTCAACTTGTACATCATGATCTTAGGATCTTATGATGTCGTGATCGGTATGGATTGGTTGGAATCGCATGAGGCGATACTCAACTATAAGATGAAGCGGTTGAGCTTGGTCGATGATGAAGGACAAAGACGGGTTATTGTAGGATGGAACTAGGGAGTATCGCTGAGGTTCGTCTCATCCTTACAGTTACAAAAGAGTATGTGCAAGGGGTGCAATATTTATGCGATCCTCGCACTAAACGAGAAGGGAGTAGCGGAAGGTCTAGAACACCTTCCGGTGGTGAAGGAGTTTGTGGACGTATTTCCAGAGGAGTTGCCTGGGATGTTGCCGGAAACGGAACTAGAGTTTACCATATACCTAAAACCGAGAACCGAACCGATAGAAAGAATTCTTTATCAGATGTCGACCCCGGAGTTGCAAGAGTTAAAAATGCAACTGAAGGAGTTGTTGGACCTGGGACTGATACGTCCTAGTGTGTCACCGTGGTGTGCACCGGTTATTTTCATTCGAAAGAAGGATGGATCGTGGAGGCTTTGCATCTACTACCATCAACTGAACAATGATACGATCAAGAATCAGTATCCCTTACCAAGAATTGACGATCTATTTGATCAAATGAAGGGTGCGATGGTGTTCTCCAAGATCGATTTGCGATCCGGGTATCACCAGTTATGTATCAAGGAGGATGGCATCCCTAAGACCACTTTTAAGACGAGATTTGGACATTATGAGTTTACTGTTTTACCTTTTGGACTGACAAACGCCCCAGGGGTATTCATGAGTTTGATGAACGGGGTATTCCGCGAGTACTTGGACAAGTTCATCCAAGTATTCATTGACGATATTTTGATCTACTCTCAGACGACGGAGGAGCATGACGAGCACTTGCACTTGGTACTACAGTGTTTGCGAGAGCACAAATTGTATGGGAAGTTGTCCAAATGCTCTTTTTATCAATCGAGGATTCACTACTTAGGGAATGTCATCTTCGGCGAAGGTATCGCCGTGGATCCAGCCAAGGTTGAGGCTATTATGGAATGGCCCGTGCCGACAAATGTCATAGAAGTACGTAGTTTTATGGGTTTAGTAGGATACTATCGACGGTTTGTCGAGGGATTTTCAAAGATAGCAAATCCTATCACGGAATTGCAGAAGAAAAAAAAGAAGTTTGTTTGGACAGAGAAATGTGCGTAATCATTTTGGAGGCTTAAAGAGATGTTGACAACAACGTTGATACTAAAGGTCCTTGACATGGACGCAAACTTCTTGGTATGCACAGACGCATCCAAGGAAGGTTTAGGTGGAGTCTTGATGCAAGACGGACAAGTGATTGCTTACATTTCTAGGAAACTAAGAAGGGATGAGGAGAAGTATGCAACGCATGATTTGGAGTTAATAGCCATCGTATATGCCTTGAAGGTTTGGAGACACTACCTTGTTGGACGAAAATTTGAATTAAAGACTGATCATTGTGGACTACAACACATTTTTACGCAAAGCGACCTGAACGCGCGACAGCGGTGTCGGTCGGAATTGCTTAGCGAGTACGACTTCGAGATTACTTACATAAAGGTAACAGTGAACTGAGTGGTGGATGCTTTGATTCGGAGGCCATGCATCTTTTCGGTGTTACCTATTCAGACGAATCTACGTGAGAATATTCTCACCTTACAGCATGACGATGACTGGTACAAAGAAGTCAAGGATTTTATCGGACAAAACACAATGATGGTACCACGATATGAGGGATATTCATTTGATAGTGATGGTTTATTGAGGTTTAGAAGTCAAATTTACGTACTGCCAAGCGACGAGTTGAGGATGTTGATCCTGAGCGAGGCTCATAGAGCAGTTTACATGGCTCACCCAGGAGTTACGAAGATGAGGGCATACCTTAAACCCTTATTCTTATGGAAGGGAATGAAGGCCAACATAGTCAAATTTGTGGCTAGATGTCTCTAGTGTCAGTAGGTAAAGGCTGAACATAGACACCCGACAATATTACTTCAATCGCATGCTATTCCAGAATCAAAATGGGAAGTTATTTCGATGGACTTTATTGTGGGATTGCCACTGTTGGCAAGGACACATGACTCGATTTTTGTAGTAGTAGACACTCTGATGAAGAGTGCTCACTTTATTCCTGTGTGTATGATGTATCAGGTACCTGACATAGTGAGAGTTTTCATCAGTGAGATTGTGAGGCTGCATGGAATGCCTAAGAAGATTATATCCAATCGAGGATCGGTGTTTACCAGACGATTTTGGATGAGTTTCCAAGAGGCCTTGGGAACTCAACTTAACTTGAGTACTGCGTATCACCCGGAGACTGACGAACAGACCGATCGAACGAACCAAACCTTGGAAGACATGTTGCACATGTACTTGATGGACCAACAAAAATGTTGGGAGGAATTCTTGCCTCTAGTAGAGTTCACTTATAACAACAATTACCAAAGCACCATTAAGCTGGCGCCTTTTGAGTTTCTTTATGGGCGACCATGTCGGATGCCCTTGAGTTGGGATAAACTTGAGGATAGGGTCCTAGTGGGACTAGAAGTGATCCAAGAAATGGAAGAGAAAATGAAAACCATAAGACAAAGGATTAAAGAATCCCAGGATCGACAGAAGAGTTATGCCAATGCGCACCGAGTCGACCGTAGTTACACGGTCGACGATCGAGTCTTCTTACGGGTTAAGCCACATAAGAGTTCAATAAAGTTTGGAAAGGGAGATAAAATCTGTGTTAGGTTCGTGGGAAATTTCGAGATTATGGAGAGAAAGGGGCCCATGGCCTATCGACTAGCCTTGCCTGATTCTTTGAGGCGTTTGCACGATGTTTTTCATGTATCTGTTTTGAGACATTATATTAGTGATCCTACACACGTGATTGACATGAGTTACTTGCAGGGGTCGGATGAGGGAGCACTCATGGCTGAGCCATTCCACATTTTAGATCATCACGCTCAACAGTTACGACGTCAAACGGTAGATCAGGTCAAGGTCCAGTGGGACAGTTATAGTCCACACTCAGCGACTTGGGAGGACGCATATTATATGCGCCAACAGTTTCCATTTTTGTTTGATAGATAGACTTATGATATTGTGGTACATTTATTTTGGCATTTATACTGAGAAACTTCAGGACGAAGTTTAGACAAAGAGGGGGTGTATGTAACATCCCGCTCGGGCGCACTGAGAAAACCTATTATTTGAGGACACTTGCTCGCAAGTGATCTGGACTTTTCTGATGTTAAAAAATTTATACTCGATTATGATGCGTTTGACAGATGACATGATGTATTACTATTGTTATATATAGGTGCTATTGACTCAGTTTATTTGAGTGTGCAGGGTTTTTGACCTGGAGGATGCAGAGGCATCAACGAAACCCTTGGACTCTGGATTGAGTCAGGGAGTGTGATATTTGAGTTGATTTACTTACCATGATATTTATTGATTTGATGATATGTTGTTGACATGTTCTGACATGATGGTTGATGATGCAGACTCACGATAGCTTGCCGACCAGACTCACATATGGAGTAAAGGGGCCACACATGATTTCCAGAGAGGTTGAGGGAGAGGTGTGGACAACAGCCCTGCCACAGCCTACTAGCACTCCCGTCGTGGCTCAAACTGTAGGTTAATTATTACCTAGTTCGAGAGGATCCATGATACCGTGAGGGCAGACTGCGACAGTCGCTCACAATGATTCTAAGGGGCACGCAATAAGGCGGGGGCCTTATTCCTTAGAGCCCTTAGTCTCCAACAAGTTCACCTAGCGGAGTGTTGACTCCAGGGTTTATAGATGTCTACCAATCAGTCAAGTCAGCGAGTGGCACCCTTGGAGCACGTGGTGCATCCTGAAGGGCACGTCGCGCAAAGAAATACAAGTAGGCGAGTGGCACCCTTGGAGCACGTGGTGCATCCTAAAGGGTACGTTGTGAAATAGAAGCAAACGAGGTGAGTGGCACCCTTGGATCACGTAGTGCATCCTGAAGGGCACATCGCATTGATGATGATGATGAGACAACCTAGATGACCCTAAGCCCTTAACGCCTGATGAAATTCTTAAAATGACTTCCCTAATTAATTGTCGCCCAGTTCAAATCTAAACCTAAATTTAAAACATCTCTAAGATAAAATTTTGATTATCCTGAAGAGAAGACCCTCCAAAAATAAACTTAAGGACGTACACTAAAACCCTCCTAAGTGTTAGTTAAAGTCTTCTTAAAATTAAAGGGGGTAAAGTAATGAGGGAGATAAATTAAGTGAAACCCATGGCTTTTAAATTATAAAGAAGAATAAAAATGGATGCTCACTATATCTATTAAAAATGGTGGATTGGGGAATGTCGATCGCTCTGAACTAGGGTTTCACCTCTCCTACGCAAAAATCGACCTGGGAGACCACAACTCTCGACCTCTGAGGCCATGGAAAGTCAAGAGGGGGCGCCGCAGGGCGCCTCCTATAGCTGCGTAACAGCAGGCGGCACTCTTTCTGAAGGGCCGAAGCGGCCAACCTTCGAAACACCGTTGAGCCTGCGTGAGAAACTTGTGATGGACGGCTCATTCAAAGACCGTGAAATGGAAATAGATCCGGCAAAAGAAAAGGCCCCCGCATCAACTCCTTGGCAACCAGGTAAGTGTATCCCTCAAGCCCCTCAAGCTCCGAAATATTTAGTCAGCACACCACGTATTGAGGAACAAAAGCAGTACATGAGGGATTATGCCCTAATCGGCAAATTCCTAGGTCTTTGGCCCTATGAGCGAGACTTGATCAGATGGATACAACACTGATGGAAACCAAAAGGGCATTACGACCTATAGTTGGGATCCAAAGGATTCTTCACCATCATCTTTCATAACCTGGAAGATAGGAATCGTGTCTTCTAGGGAGGACTGTATTTCTACAATTCGGCGGGACTTTTCCTTAGATTCTGGACCGAGAAGTTCACTCCGGAGAAGGAGGAATTCTCCCATGCACCGGTGTGGATTAGAATTTACTCCCTACCCTAGGATTTCTGGCTGGAAGAGGTCCTGGATGGCATTGGCAATACCATAGGTATTTATGTCAAGTCCTCAGAAGCCACTAGGCAACAACGCTACACCTCGTACGCACGCATTTGTGTGTACATGAATATTGCTAAACCACTTCCAGGATCCATCACATTGGAGTACCATGATGAAGACTGGTCTCAGACCATTGATTACGAGCACATCCTGTTTCGCTGCAGGAAGTGCCATGAGCATGGTCACCTCTTTAGGGAATGCCCACTCAATAATGCACAAAAAGAATGGAATCTCAAAGGAGGTAAGGACAAGGATGACTTTGTACAACCAACGAGGAAAAGGCGTCGGGGACCAAAGAGGCAACCGGCTCAGGTAAGTAAAGGCCCCTCAACTAGCAACAAATTTTCCATCCTCCAAGACCCAACTGGAGATGGAGCCACCCATACCCCAGCGGAGGACAGACCTCTGGAAGTTGAACCCCCATTCATTGACCCAGGTAGAGAATGACCCACTCTGCTCAAGGCGCCGAATCTCAACCCCCCCGACATAATCAAAGATCAACAAGACCCACTAGAGACAGAGGATGGGGAGGCGGACATGGAACTAGAGGAACAGGACCTAGCTGGGGTAGATCTGGAGCATTTGGAGCATGCCTACAGGTAGCAGAAACTCTACACCATTCCCAGAGACCAGCTGCGAAAGGTACACAAAGTGTTTCTCAACTCCTCTGCCGAATCCTCAGCACGAGCTAGCAAAGGCCTCGGAATCCAGGGAAGTCAATCAAAAAACCCAAACAAATTCCAAAAAGATGAGAAAAAGTGGGGCAGAAAATCCACCAACAAACTCATACAGGAAATAGGAAATTATATGGTGAACTCTGGAAAAATCAACTTGATCTCGGATAGCTTCCCTCTCCTTCCCACCCCCCCATCATTATGAATGTCATCACATGGAACATTAGAGGTCTCAACAGACGTAGCAAGCAAAACCGACTACGAGAGTTGATCATAGCAGAGAAACCAGACATTCTATTCCTTCAAGAAACAAAATGTAGCTCAGAAGATATTGACAAACTAACCCCCAAATGCTGGAAGCAGGGGGCAACAATGTCCATAGATGCCACAGGAACTGCTGGTGGGTTAGCTATTTTATGGAATTCCAATACTCTAATAATGGAAAACCTCTCGGCCACTAGATGGGCCATCACAACTGATTACAGGCTCATAGGTTCAAGCAAGCCTGGACATATCATCAATGTCTATGGCCCAACCAGCCCAATAGATAAGCAGGCCTTTCTCAAGAGCCTAAGCCAGACTTCGAACGACACCCAGCATAGGAACTAGATTGTAGGAGGTGACTTCAATCTCATACGAAGCTTGGAAGAGAAAAGAGGAGGTTCGCGCCGGTTGGATAGGGAATCTGGCGATTTCAACAGTCTCATAGACAATCTTGGCTTAATAGATCTGAACACCAGCAATGGCCTCCATACCTGGACAAATAGAAGAACGGGAAGTCGCCAAATAGCTTGCAGGCTGGATAGATTTCTAGTCTTAGAAGCATTCATGCTGGAAGGCACCTCTATGGAATCCACTATACTCAATTTCCCTGGATCTGACCACTGGCCGCTACAACTATGGGTGGATATTTCAGCTGCATCGGGTAAGAAACCCTTCAGATTTGAGTCATTCTAGCTAGACCATCCTGACTTCCAAAAAAGCATCCAAACCTGGTGGAGGGAAGCAGAGGTTCCTCGTGGCTCCAAAATGTACAAATTTCAGCAGAAATTGAAGAACCTCAAGCACACTCTCAAACTATGGAATCAAAACACTTTCGGGAATATCTTTGATGCTAAAACATAGCTTACAACACAAATGGAAAACATTCAGCATCAGATTAGGCTATAGGGACTAAAAGAAGAGATTAATGCATAGGAAACAGTCATCAGTTAGCAGCTTGAAGACAGGAGGCGTCAAGAAGAGATTCTTTGGCGACAGAAATCGAGGGTGCAATGGATCAAAGAGGGAGAGCGCAACACTCAATTTTTCCATAGGACATTCATTCAAAGGTGTCATACCAACAAAATCACACATCTCATCTCCGATGAAGGGGACTTCTTACATTCACATGAAGATATGGAGGCCACCCTGATAAGGCACCTCCAAAACCTCCTCACGGAACCGCAGGCAGACAGATCAGAAGCCATCAATAGGATCCCACAGCATGTGCCTTCACTTGTCACTCCGGAGCAGAACGTAGGCCTGCTCAAACCAATATCCATCGAGGAAGTGGACCAAGCTCTTCAGGAAACTCCGAAAGGTAAGGCTCCTGGCCCTGATGGTTTCACCAACGATTTCTTCCATTACTGTTGGGAAATGATTAGAATAGAAGTCTGGGAAATCCTAGAAGATTCCCGAGCATCGGGACAAGTCCTCAAGGCTCTCAATGCAACTTTCATCACCTTAGTCCCCAAAGAGGGGTAGGCTCATCATCCCAAGGCGTTTAGGCCCATCGTGCTCTGTAATGTTATCTATAAGCTCCTCACAAAAGTGATATCCAGAAGACTCAAAACCATCCTGCCGACAATTATCTCTCCGAAGCAATCCGGCTACGTGGAGGGAAGACAGATCTTAGACAGCGTCATCCTGGCTCATGAAGTGATCCACTCCTTGCAGAAAACCAAAACCCCAGGTATTCTTCTTAAACTGGACCTTTCTAAAGCCTTTGACAATATCAATTGGGGCTATATGCACGCAATGCTGCTGGATTTTGGCTTTGATTCAAAATGGGTAGATTGGATCCTGAATCTCACCTCCACAACTTTCTTCTCTATCCTTTTCAATGGTGTGCCCTCACAGCCCTTCACCTCGTCTCGAGGGATCAGGCAAGGCGATCCCCTCTCCCCCTTCCTTTTTATTATCCTGGCTAAATTTCTTAGCAGATCCATCCATGCTGCGATTGAATCAAAGCAATTATCAGGCCTGCCCCTCCATGGAATCTCCCCGCCTGTCTCGCATAGTCAATTCGTTGATGACACCCTCCTGATGGGTAGCCCTATGGTCCGGGAAGCTAACTCCCTCCTAGGTATCCTTCAAAATTTATCTGAGGCCTCCGATTTGGATTGCAACAGGGACAAGTCCCAAGTCTTCTTCTTCAATACTCCCCCTCCAATACAGCGCCACATCTCGGGCATTCTAGGTTTCAGCAGAAGCTCCCTTCCATCCAAATACCTTGGTATCCCACTGATAGACACTGCACTCCAGAACTCCTCGTGGGAACACCTCCTGTCTACCTTCACCAAGAGGCTGTCCTCTTGGACCTACAGGATTCTTAACCTTCCCAGCCACCTCATTCTCCTTAAATCTGTCCTCCAAGCCCTTCCGATTTTCTCCTTTTTAGTGCTGGCTGCTCCAAAGTTTGTCCTCAATGCCTTCAAAGGTCTTCAATGGAAATTCATCTGGAAGGGACCCAATACTGGGAAGAAAATGGCTCTAGTCATCTGGGACAAGCTATGTCTCCCCAAGGAGCAAGGCGACCTAGGGCTAAGGGATCCGGTCATCATGAACAAAGTCCTCAGCGCCAAGATTTGGTGGCGCTGGCTAAAGAACCCCAAGGACCTCTGGGCCTGACTCTGGCGGAAGAAATGTGCTCCAAATATAGCAGAAAGAAACTTAATCCGGTGGGACGAAGACATTCAGGGCTCCTTGATCTGGACTGCGGCTATGAAGAATCGACACTTGGTCATCGAACATGTTTTCTAGGATATCCGAAATGGGAGGACTACCCTGTTTTGGCAGGACTCCTGGCAGCAATGGCCAATTCTGGGTAAGGAGGAATGGGCCCTTAACATCTACGCACAGGCCACTCGAATAGGATTAACAAGAGTGCCTGACTACTAGAAGGTTGACCCCCAGGAAGATACGTGGTGCCAGTGGAATGTGGACAGAGAACTCCTCAGCCTGGCGCCAAAAGTGCATATAGGCCCTCTGCAGGAGGAATTGCAGAAGCGAAGAATTCCCATAATAGAAGGAGAGGACATTCTGAGGTGGGGATACAAACTGCGTGGCACCTTCAACACTCGAGAAGCATACTGGCTCAGGGCCCCCTCAGACCCCCTCCCCAATATGCAATTATGGAGCAAACTCTGGAATTTAAAGCACTGGCCCAAAATTACCCTCTTCCTCTGGCTAGTAGCACACTCCAGTATTCTCACATGGGACAACCTAATGAAAAGGGGGTTCGTGGGGCCTTCTATGTGCTCACTGTGTGGTGAGGCAGAGGAAACGATGGAACATATTCTCAACTCCTGCCATTACACTGCCCAACTCTGGGATCATATGGCGATTGTTATGAGGACTTCCGACCGTCGTAGGGACAACATACTAGAGACCATTGCCAACTGGCGGGACCAAGCTTTCTGTTCACCCCTCCTAAATCGGGTCTAGCAGCTTATACCAGGCTTCATTCTTTGGAAAACCTAGAAA
Source organism: Picea engelmannii (assembly GCA_009831015.1). Classification (NCBI taxonomy): domain Eukaryota; kingdom Viridiplantae; phylum Streptophyta; class Pinopsida; order Pinales; family Pinaceae; genus Picea; species Picea engelmannii. The sequence goes on from ML858338.1 coordinate 38,885, forward strand.
TAAAGGAACAACCGACTCTTCAAAGGCCTCTCCCTCCCATGGCAGCACCGATGGAGATTATGCTACTGCAACATCCTGGAATCCATCCTGCCCCAGCTCCGAGCTGACGACCAACTCAACAGGAACCCTGACGAAATCCCCATCCTCTACTTCTGGACCCCACCATCCCCCCTGCAGATGAGTACGCCTTCTGTACTACCCCCCTCTCAGAGCAGTCCCACCTCCTGGTCCCCCCCCCGGGATGACTTCATCAAGTTCAATTTCGACGGGGCCTCCAAAGGCAACCCGGGACCAGCAGGTTTTGGAATAGTCTTTCGCAATCACAATGGGGAAATCCTTCTCATCAGAGCTGGATCCATATGACACTCCACGAACAATGTAGTAGAGCTCTGGGGTCTTTCCAAGGGTCTACATATGGCCATCAAAAACAACTACTCCAAATTAATCGTGGAGGGCGACTCCCAAATCATCATTAGCTTGCTGCATAAAATTTTAAATGGAGTCAGCCCAGATAGAATATCGCCTAGTTGGCACCTCCTACATGGACTCCAGAGCATCACCGACTCCCTGCGACCAGACTTGGCCATCATCCCTACCCACGTCAGAAGAAACGCGAATCAAGTGGCGGATACTCTGGCCAATATAGGCCTCAACAGGCGAGAGTCGGAGTTCATCTGCAATGCATATCTGGAACCCAATCACCCTATTCTGTAGCAGTGCATTCGCAAAGCCAGAATGGTGGATGCTCCCCCGGATGGGGTGTTAGTGGAGGACACAGGGCTAGCGGAGGGGAGTGTAGAACGCCAGCGGGGCACAGAGCCATGTGACGGGCTCGTGCCCCCACTGGCCACCCTCCTGTGACTTTATTACCCTTCATGTCACGCGAGCGGGCATTAACGCCTCCCCCCTCCGTCGAATTTGATATGGAATTGCACCTGGTTATGGCTCATTGTTTGTCTCGTAGATTGAGTTGGTGGCAAAAGGCACTCTCCCATCCGCGGCTATGGTCATCGTGGGCTAGAGCAGACTGCCACCCGGTTACTCTCCCTCACCTCTGGACCTTTGCTTGTCGTTTCAGTCATCCCATGCCAAAGCATAAGCACAGGTTGCGAGGGAAACCTCGACGAGGCTCTCCCTGGAGGCCTCGTCGGCCTTCGACTCCCCCCTCCACGCAACGTCCCCCGAGCGAGTCCATCCACCACCTGGAGCTCGTTCCTCAGACACTCAGCTCCGCCCTGCAAGTCATACACTCTTTGTCGATGGCTGCACTATCCTATCCCAGCCAAGCGGCCCCTCCTGGCTCATATGCAACCCCGAACCCTCGCCCTTCACGCGACTAGCCTCATATGTATCACTCTTCTACGGACACCATCCACGGTGAGCAACTCAGAGACAAGTTGTACATCCTCCAGGGCTTAGTTTTCGAGCTTCGCCGGGGAGTGGAGGACTTACAGTTCCGCCTAGAATTAAACAACAAGAAAATTGGGTTGTTCCTCCAGCTACTGTCCACTCTGCAGGCGGCTATCCACACAGATGCGAGTGGAGCGGCTCCCATGCATGAAGCAGCTAATGATACGGGCAACGTCAGAGAGGATGAGAGTAAAGGTCCCGACCCAACCCCCCACAGCAAAGAGGTCATGATGCAGTTTGGAGATGGTACGCCTGGGCCCGAGGATCTCCAAGGCACCTGGCCAAGGAAGGAAAAGAAGCATGGCGAGACCGAGATCAAGCCTGAGACGTAGGACACTGTCAGCAACTGTCCGAGCATCGAAGCCACAACGCAGGCTGAAGTGCATTGGGGAGATGGTATGCCGATCATCGAAGAGGAACCTGGGCCCAAGGATCTCCAACGCACCTGGCCAAGCTACGTGGCTACCACCTAGGTTGTGTGTCAATTTCTATTAATGAACTTTAAGTTTCAGACTTTAATGCTTAGTATGTTGTATCAAACTTTTAATGACTCAGTGGCTAAATGAGTTGGTTTCCCCTCTGATGGGGCAGCTCATTAGCGTAACTAGACCATGACTGTAACTGGGCTCTCCTTTTTTGCCTCTGGCAAGTTTTTTAATATATAATTTCTTCTTACTTATAAAAAAAAAAATTATAAAGAAGAATCAAAATTATTAAAGTGTGGGAGTATAAAAGTTAGGATTTTAGAAATACAATGAAAGGTTTAATAAGTGCATTTATCTTTTTGGGTTT
>ML858340.1:13205-26343 GCA_009831015.1 Picea engelmannii
TCGGCTTTAGGCCATTAGTTGTAATTTAGATTAGTAATGTTATTTTATTTATGTCGGCTTTAGGCCATTAGTTATAATTATACCTCCTAGTCTCCTATATATACCAAGGAGACATTTTCATTTTGAATCATCTTGTACTTGAATATTTAAGTGGGGTAAAAGGAGGTTGCCCCCTTGAAGAGGCTTATTATCTGAAATTATCTCTGTTTCAAGGCGTTGAGTACTTTTCCTGAGGTTTTTCCATGCTATATTGATGTTTGGTTCTTAACATAAGGTCTGGTAATTTGAAGGCCCAATTTTTCCATGATAATCTTAGGCATAAAATTATGCGAAGCTCCTAAGTCTAACACACAATTGTGTAGTAAATGATCATGCACAGTTAGTGTAATATCGAAAGGAGCAACATAATCTTTACTATTCTCAATGTGTGGTCCAAACATGATTGTAGGCTTCTCAGCCTGCAAGTTGATAACATCGGCTTGTCATTCAACATCAGAAAAATTTATTTCTTTTGCGATTTTCCTTTTATAGATCATATTTCTAGCAAGTTCAACCAGAGGCATCAGAATTTTAATTTTATTCAGTTCGTTTTCTAGATTGAAAGTCCCAATTGATTTTTCACTTTCCCTGGTATGAACTTCGGCTTCTTTATTTTCTGGCTTCTTAGCCTATACTTCTTTTTTTTCAACTTGCTTTATTCGGGAATATTTCGTTTCAGTTGATGGTTTTGTAACTGCTGAATCATTCGCTTTGTTTCAAGATAAAATCTTTTTTGGTGGTGTATTTATAGAGCCTTTTTCTCTTGGCCTCAAATCATATTTATGTTGGAGATCGGTCATTATTGAATCAATGAGACCTTTGTATGTAGAGTCTCCCAAATTGTTGGTATTTTCATCATCATTAAATAGAGATTCTAGATCTAAGGATTTCTCATAATCTTGTTTCATTAGGTGAGGCTCAAGATCATAATCACTAAGGTTTTTTAGATCTTCATATAATTCTTCATAATCTTTCACCTCATTTCCCTCTATGAGATTCTCAATTTTAAAAGGAGCTTGAATCTTATGTTCCTTATTTTTTATTTTCCTTTTTTGTATCTGGGGATTTATGTTAGGATTTCTCCTGAATTGATTTCTAGCGTATGAATCAGGTTTGGCTTTTTCCATTTCCATCCTGGAAATTTTATTTGATAAGTCTTTAATAATTTTTGTCATCTCATCCATTTTTTCCTCTAAAGAATTGTTTCCAAATCTAGAGGGCCCTGCTTGTTCTTTAAAATGCCTAGGTTCTCTTATTTCTATTTCAACTTTACAGATGCCATCATATTGGATTGAATCTCTGTAGAATAATCTTGCATCCCTGCTAAATTAGTGGATCTTATTTCTCTCAAAAGTAGAGAGAAATCAGAATCAAAAACCCCTACAAAAGTGACTTTTGCAGTTGGCTGAGAAGGTTTGACTTCATTCGGGATATTGTGATAAAGTTTATTAAATCTTTGAATAAACTCTAGGACTATTTCAGATGTTTTCTTTCTCAAGGATCCGAATTTGGTTAAATAATATAGATGATATTTTTTCTCACCCCGTTGCCTTAAGAAGGAAGTTTCTAGATCATTATATGATGGTATAGAGTCCACTGGAAGTCCTCTAAACCAAGTTCTTACTTGTCCTTCAAAAGTTTGTACTAATATACTCATGTAAACATCTTCATGCTCAATACCAATGATATCAACGAATTGGTCAAAAAAGACTATATGCTCTGTTGTTTTCAAATCCCCTTCACCTATGAATTTAGGGAGGCTCTTCATGTAATTGTCAGGTAAATCATGTAGGATAGCAGGAAGAGCTAAGGAAGCATATCTAGAAGTGACCTTGGAAAAAATCCTTGGAGGTTGAACTGGTATATTTTCTTATCCACCAACCCATCCACCTTTGGCACCTCTAGCATCGGCACCTCCAGCACCATCTATTGAAAGTATTGGAGAAGAAACTCGAGGACTAAACAGGATATTATCAAAAAATTCAAAAGACTGATCTACTGAACTTTTGACTACTTCGGGCCGGTGTAAATGGAGTTCAGATAGATGATTGTAAGGTGGTGGAAGATATAAAAGAGGGGGAAAAAGAGAACTTGAACTCGGTCTCTCATATTTACCAGATGTATAAATAGGAAAAGAAGCAGGGGATGAATCTAAGTATAAAAAGTAATCTTAAGGTTTTTGGGAAACATAAACTTTTACTTCAGGAAGAGAAAGAATCGGATGTGTACAAATGATAGTAGGAATTGAAAAGTATTCTTTGTTTTCACTGGTAAAAGTATCTATGAACGAGATAGGGGTGGTCTGGATAATCTCAAATTTTACTTCAGGAATAATTCCTTCCATAGTTTCAAATTTAACTTCAGATTTACTTGTTGATGCTTCTACAAAATGAACATGTTTATATTTTTCTTTAAGACCTAGTTCTTCAGTGGGAATTTTAACATTAACTTGCGTAAACTTAGTGTTGGCACAGGGGTAGACCCATGGTTCATCTCTAACAATGCACCAACAAGCCCTAACTACTGGACCTTTCGGAAACACCTGGGAAGTAGATGCAGTCTCACCTGAAGTAGAAATAGGGGGTTGCAGGACACAGGTGTCTACAACACGAGGAAAAGCAAAGTGGATCCAAAACAATAGCAACACAACAACTACATATCATTTACCAACTTAAACCTAATTCGCACAGTTATATCTCATATCTAACACAATGATGCAATAATATAATAATCAAAAGGAAAAATAACACACATCAATCCCACAGAACAACAAGATATACATGGTTCACCCTCTCCCTAGGGCTACGTCCACAGAACTATGTTTCTTGATATTATAGGAAAACATACAGTTCTAGCTTGAAAATCTCTCTCTCCTTCTCTCTCTCTTTCTCTCCCCTCCCTGCGCACCCATCTGCAAGGTTGATATTCGGACCCAGCTGAAGATATTACAATACCAGAAGGCTCTCACACTCAACACTTCTCTCTCTCCTAGAAATAATCACTCTATCAACAATAACAATCACAGCAACAACAACCCATACTGAACCCTTCTTCTCCCATCTAGGTTCTTATTTATGCATTACAATATCTCTCGGACATCCTTAGGTTGAAACCTAGGTGTCAAAACCCTAAATACAAAAACCCTAGGTGTCTAAAACCCTAGGTCCACTTGACCCATGTTTTTCGGGCTTCGCCAGCCTGTCTTTCCTTCTTTCCCGTGAAGTGCTCCAAAGAATCCATTGGTGGATTTTTCTGCTTGATGACTTGTCCACGATCTATCTTTTTTTCTTATATGTTATCCTCGATCTTCTCATCCAATGGCTCGTTTTCCCTTACTTCACTCCTTATTTTCTGCTTCTTTAACCACTTCGACCCAATCTTAGTCAATGTGTCTTCTGTGTAGTTAGCACTTCATCTTTTCTCTTCCTTTTTATTCGCTTTCTTTCATAATCCATACCCAAGGCCCAACACTTAGGTTGGTAGATCTTACCTACTGATGCATAAGTTTTTTTGAGATATCCCTTCAATTTAAAGAACTTTTCAAGATCCGAAACTAGCTTAGTCTGCTTTTCGTCTAGGTTTTTCTTGGTATTCTTTCGACCGAATGCCATCTTTGCCTACAATGGAGTCGCCAGGTGAAATATAAATTGATTCTTATCCATGTATTCAATCTTTGTTCACCATCAAAGACCAAAATTTAACTTTGTCGTTCTCCGAGGGAAAAATGATTTCGTTTCTCTGTTCCCCGACAGCGACGCCAAAAAGATGTTCCTGAGATTGATTCTAGGCTCTAAGAATAATGTTAGGCATCAAAGATTTAAATGAAATGTTTTATAAATGCTTTCTTCTACCTTCAGTTTTCTGAGAAATAACTTTAAGTGAAATTTATGATAAGACAATACAGAGGTTGTATCTCGTTATCTGAGTCATAATTTTAATTTCAAATGATGTAGAAATGATTGACAAAACTGTTAAAACAAAGAAAGGTATCAATTATAGATAAGTCTCACCTTATTTGTAGTAGAATAAAAATAGAATATGTACCCTTGAAAGGAGATTAAGAATGCAACAATTCACACAGGTCACAGGTCTTCTTTTTACTCACAGTAATAAAAAAGGAAAAATTGTAACTGGATGGAATTTTGATGTATTATGATCATAGTAGATGTATTACTAAATTGTAATCATTCACTCTTCAAGAACTATAGAAGGAAACTCATAAGAGATGGAAACACAGAGAAAACACATAACTCAAATGAAATGAAACTTGGAATCTCTATTTGCACTTGTATTAATATTCAAAAAGTTCTCTCTTTTACATTAGGCTAGAAGAAACCTCGAATAGATCTAAAATCTATCTATTTATACAAAAAATGTCTCAACTAAAAGTAGCTGGAATTTCCGCAATATCTACTCTAAATATATAATACAATCCCAATGGAAAAATAGAACGCATATATTGTTGAATTATAGTTTGATGTGCTGACACTTCATATGCTCCTTCATTTTCTCCCAAATGCACCTCCTTTCCTCTATTCATTGAACTGGGTACACATATCCATCAAGGCTACCACAAATCTCAAAGGTTCAATGTTCTCGTTCAATTCAAAGAAAAACACCTTCTTTTGTATTAGTGGTAGCTTCTCCTAGATCTTCTTTACTACCTAGGATGTAATTTGATGTTGTAAATTAGACTTCACCAACAATTCATTAATCTTGAGCAAATCAATTGGATTCATCTATTGGATGATAGATTGAATATTTTCCTTATTTTTCCTAGAGTTTTCCTTATTCATTTCTATTTCAATCTTCCTTGGTTCCTTTGAGATATCATTTCCTTCAAACTCAACCAATTTTTTCTCTACAGAAGACAAGGTGTTCAGACAAGTCTCCTTTGCCTCTCTGGCAAGATTCTTATTTTCTTCTAGATTCATTTCCCAAACTTTCAAGGCCATTTCACCCTTCACTTGTCCATATTGTGAGAAAGGGGAGAGACCAGGGATATTGTCTTTCTGCCTCCATATAATGAATTCCTAGAACTTGGATCTAGCCACACTGGCATCCTTTTCTTTCACATAAATACTTTTCAGAGAATTATTTATTGCCTGATAGTATTTCTGAATAGTATCTACCTTTTGATATAGATCTTGTTGAACAACTTCCAGCTTCTCATTGATTTCATATGTTTGTTCTTTGAAAGCAGTGATGCCTATTGTTGTTTTCTCTACTAGGACTAATTTTTTCTGCAGTTGTTCTACCAAACTGTCCCATTGAGTAATCATGGCTTTGCTGGTCTATGAACCCTGGTAAATCAGCTTGAGTTTATCCTATAACTGATTCATCTAATGCTGATAATTTAACCTGATATGCTCTATGTCTTGATTCATTTTGCTCCTGAAAATCTGTTTTTTATTTTTCATTTCATTATGCATTTTTTCTACCAAGAGAGATTTTTGTTGCAATTGCTTGGTCAGATTATCCACTGACCATTGGTTGGAAGTGGTGAAATCCCCTTGTGAATCTGAAACCTCCTTGGCAAACTCAAGATCATTTTGGCCTTTTCCATCATACACTATTTTCTACCTTTTAGTAACTACTTCATCCTTTTGTTGAGATTCTTTGTTTACAATAACTTTCCTTTTCTTGTTGAAAAAGAAACTTGAGGGAGGCAATTATTCAAGCAAGATAGGAGTAATTTTGTCTACGTGAACAACCTTTGAGCTAGGAGTTCCAAAACTGGTCACTAAAGGAGTTAATGAGGTAATAGGAGAGATAATTGTTGTGGAGCTTTTTAGACCTGTTGTACTTAGGATGTTAGTAGAAGTAACTGGTGTTGAAGGGGGGGAAAAGTGTCCATGCTTCATGAAAGATTCAAATTGGGATAATATATGTTGATCATGTAGATCTAGCAGTGATGTTTTTATCTCTTTAAATAATCCTTCTGAACTCTTAAAATATTCTTCGGCTTTGTTCTCAGTGGAGCAACTTGGCTGAGATTTTGTGGTTTTAGCTTCTTGGGAAGATGGAATGGGCCTTGAATCACCTTGTAAAATATTAGGTAAGTTGTTTTGTCTATTCTTTTGGAAGCTGAGGAAACCAGCATGTTGGTTTGGAGGTAGAGTTTGAAAACTATTTTGAACTTCTTCATAGGATCTAGCTCCCATGAAAACCTCATCATAAGGAGACTCTTCGTGGATGTATCTTTTCATGTTTAATTGAGCCAAATGATTCTCTACCACCTTATGTGGATCATGTATTTTGAATTCGATGTCAACTAATTTGACATCTTCCAAGGCTGCAGCTTCGACTTTGGTATGACCAAAATTTAACAATGTAAACATACCAACCTAAATGGGAAAAGTTGTCCATACCTTTTTCTGAGCCGCTTTCAATTCCTTAGTGATTCTTCCTGCTACTGTTTGGTATGCCACTTCTCATCACACCATCCTGACAAGTAAAAATTGTGGAAGGGCATGAGGAGGAACCAAGCAACCCAACACTCTAATGTAAGAGAAGTTCTCCTCAATGTACCAGTCTACAAATGTGCCTAAGTTTCCCATAATCTTCTCTGAAATCATGGGCGACGGGTGGCCATAGATAGCTATATGAATAGGTACCACTACACTGTGATAGATCTCGTAAAATAAATCTTTATCATTTTCTTGCCATATTTTGGAGTGGTAGAAATGTATAGGCTCGGAACTAGCTGAGGTCCAACTCTAGTTCATCAAGGGGAATGGGGTCATGAAGAAAATGGAATCCATGATATATGAAGAAATGTAAAAAGGAGCAGGATTCCCTTTTTATTTCAATGATTGGTACTCAGCAATATCCTTAGCCAGGTTTTCCGACATCATTTTAGCCCAGTTGAAAGTATTACCTTCGACTACTTCATTTATTATAGCCACCCACTCAACTGAGAAATGTGCATAATTCTTTTTCCAAAATAAACAACAGAGCATCATGGATATATCTAAGATATGAGCATCTAAGGACGTCGTGGAATACATACCATAAGCGCCAGTTTTGAACTTATCCAGATTTCCCCACTAGGTCTTGATCATATCATGACGATTTCTATCGTATTGAGTGCATTATTTTCTCTCAAAATCTGGGAGAAATGTTGCATTGTAAGTATATATGGGTGTAGAATAAAGTTTATACATTACTTGTAGGTTCTCCGGTCGAAAAGAGACGATGGAGGTATTCTAATAACTGATAATGCTTCTAGTTTGAATGTTGATGTGCTCCAGAGCCCAGCTTATCATATCGTTATAGGGTATAATCTTAGGTCGTGCAACAATCTTGTTCAGTTCCGACTGTGCTACTAATCTGAGCTAGGTTGAGAAGGACTCGTCATCTTCCTCGGCAGAACCGTTCAGACAGATAAGAATATCATGTTATAATATATCGTAAACCTTCTTCCAAGACTTGATGGTATCCGTAATTCGCAGAGTGGTGTCTGATAACACATTAGTTGATGCATCTTGCTTCTTCATAGCTTTGTGTGGCACCATAATCCTCAGGGAAATGAAATTATCCTTCATGTAACAAGAGAAGTTTGTAATCTCTTTACTATATGAAAAATTCTAATTGCAAATGGTAAAATGACTTGGGATTCAAAATATTTTATTCATAAAGTCTATGGATCTTCGTATTGATTTACTGAAAGAAAAATTATTAAAAATCTAATGGAATTTATTACCTGGAAATTCACAATATTTATTCAAATCATTAACTTTAGCCAATCATAAATTTCATTAATACTTCGACAGTTCGGAGTTTGGAGGTTTTGAATGTGACAAGGAAGAAATTTCCCGAAGGTCGAATTCCCGGAGAATTTAATCTCTAATTAATCGCTTTTATTTTTTAATTAATCATGCTTTAAGCATTTTATTAGCCTTAAGTACTTCAGAAGTTTGATATTCAGGGGTTTTGGATGAAGGATGATAGAAATTCTCCAAAGGTCGAATTCCCAGAGTAAACATTTTGAACTGTTATATATAATTCGGGCTTCGGAACTCCGGATCTCCAAAGCTCCAGGAGTTCATTTTCTTAAAAGTGTGGTTCGTACATCGGCGGTTCGACGTTCGGGATTTTTGGATATAGCACAAGAGAAATTTCCCGAAGACCAAAAATGCGGAGTGATCAATTAATATTTAATCATGATTAATTAAAGCTATTAAATGTTTTATTAACTCTTTGAAACACTTTTACTTTTTTGTGATATCCAATACTTTGGGACTTTGACATTTCGATGGTTGTGAACCCAATCTTTGTTTAAACTCTCGAAGCACGAAGATCTGAAGTGACTATTAAAGGCTTTCTTTTTTAAGATTCGGGCGGCTTTTACATTTCGGAGATCACAAGAACCGTTTGATCAACTTAATGTGACTCATCAACGGGCGATATTGTAAGCGCCTTATTAATATATAACGACCAAAGATTTATTTAATTTAAAGGCAATTTCCTAAGTTTTTTTCTTTTTGGGTGAAATTTTATTTCTAAGAGGCAGAAATGAAAGAATTAAAATTTCAAAATTATAAGTGTTATGGTTTCCATGGCAGGTTATAGAGCTACATTTTGGGTACTTTTTGGTCCTTTAGTTGATTGATTGAGTAAGACTTTGGAAAGTAATGTTTTCGCACAACTGGAATTTAGAATAGGTCTCACGTACCTTTAATATTTGCATTAGCATTTTCCATTGCCTCCTTAACCTAGGTTCGATCCCATTAAATTGCGACATAAGCCTTTTCTTTCTACTCAAAATGTCATCTCGTTGATGGGAGAGCCTACCTTCCATGGGCGCCCTAGTCTAGAACCCGTTTTGTATTATGGCGCTCATGCTACAAGTTTTGTTAGTCTTGGGAGTCCTATTTTAGTCCCAATAAGACAATGCGTTCGAACTTCATTATTATTAATTAATCTTATTCTGTCTATTACACACAAGACTCCCCACATTATATGTTGTTCACTACAAAATCGTCTTTACTCTTTAGCAGGTATTGTATTCCTTACTGACATATAGTGTAGGCCCCATATAGCTTGCATAATACATCTATATGTATCGAACACATATTTTACATAGGGTCAAACCCATTCGTTAGTGGTTTTGTACCCTTATCGTTGTTTAAATATGCCACTTATGAATGGTAGAGATTACCTCTCTATTGGCACAGGCCTATTTTGGGAGAAGAAAAGTTTGTTTTGGAAGCAGGCCTATTTTGGGAGAAAGAAGTATTTTTTGGGGAACGGACCTATTTTGGGGAAAAGAAGACTATTTTTGGAGTGCACAGAATATGGGGTGGAAAAGAAGCATGCAAAAAAAGAAGGAAAAGCAACATGCGGAATATGGAGGAAAAGAAGCATGGCACACATGAAGGAAAACCTAACCATGATAGGGTTAGGGTTTTGGACATGAATGTAATGGCTATAAGCCAATAGAATAGTATAAATAAAGACCTAGGAGGTCTAGTAGGGGGGATGGTAGTTAATTGTTCATTTTTTTGTTGGTCATGGGTCATTGGTTCATTTGTATAAATAAGAAAAGTTTTTTAGGGTTAGGTCATAGGTTGTGGAGCCTGGTGTGGTCTAATCCACCTCATGGAGGGTAATTACCCTCCTTTTTTATTTTAAACCTGAAGAATGTGATGCGCACAGTGTAGATTTTGTAGAAAAATGAATAAAAGAGCATAAGAGACAGATCTTTCTGGACGTAGCCCCAGGGGGGTGAACCACGGTAAATTTTTACTGTGTTAATGTGTCTGAATGATTTCTTTATTGTTATGTTATTTATTAGTTAAAGAATGAATGGTTAAGTTGATTATGACAACATGCGTGCATAGTTTAATGAATGAATGAACACTAGATTTAGATGAATGAATAACAATGTTTATTCATGAGGGAAAGGATTAGAATACAGTCCCAATCCCTTTCTTGAATGCAAACACCTGAGTATTGCAGTCCCCCATAAATCTATCTCGAGTGAGACTGTGTTATGCACTCTATGCACAATGTTTCTTTTTGGTTTACCAGGAGGGCCGATAGTTTGAGGGTTTTTTTGGAAACCTTTGAGATGAGAACCTGAGTCTGCCCAAGCATCCAACAAATGGTTATGTTGTTAGTTATAACTCTACAGGATTGAGTGGAAGGGATCTATTGAAGAACAACACAGGGAATAAAAACGTAGAAGGGAACGTTCAGGCCATGAAATCCAACGAAGGCGGAGATTGAAATATGGTTGAGGACAAAGGAACTCGAATTTTCACAGAAGGACATTAGAAACCATAAATATAAAGAACAAAAATATCTCGACAAACATGTGTTTAACGACTTGCATGAAGTATTTTTCTATGAATTCTCGCATTTTGTTGCAGGAATGGTTATTGAGGTTGAAGGAAAAACATCCTACAAATCAGATAAGATAGCTAGAGTGGCATCTTGTGGAGATAGCACAGTTGCAGCAAGTCAATAATAAATTTATGCGCACAGTAAATTTCTGGTTAGACAGTATTATTGCAGGGTTTATCATTGAATTTGCAGTTGAGACTGTGAGTTCCTACGCTGTTGCAGAGCGGGATTTTCTAAAGGGACCCAAAGGTAGGTACATCATATCATTATATACTTCCATAAATATTCTATTATATGACAAAGCCATGATGACAATGGAATCAGACAACTAAACTTCCTTGTGCACATGGGGGAAGGGGGGAAGCATTGACAGGAGTCTGAGATATGGACATGAAGCTGGATAAGGGGAAGTAGAAGAATGCCATGGACCCGATCATCATGGAAGAAGACCATATAAAGAAGATAATGGAAAATTTCATAACGACGCGTAGCGGTAGACCTTACCAATACAAGATGAATAACAAAAAGTGGGCCATAGCTGACAAAGAGGGCTTGGTGAGCGATGAAGAAGAGGTAGAGGATCTCCAGGGTGTGGAGCAGGTTAAGGAAATATTGCACACAACATATGAAAGGAAAAAAATAGGTCCAAGGTCAGGAACATAAGGCATAACTCCAGTCCAGATCATAGTTACTGTGGAACCTACAACCCCATTTGTGACTAATACACCTGAAGGAACACCAGCTTTTAGAGAACCAAATTTTATTAGAAGAGGGGAAGTAGTTCAGGGGTCCAATAGAGGATTGTCGAGTGAAATATATGATATCTATTTCAACATTAAATTGTCAACCTGGGGCTCGTAGGCTTTGAGGTGCCAACACTTTTTGTGCATGTCTAGAGCTCTAATCTAGCCTAGCCTAGCCTAATCTAATGCCAATAAACTCAAATAATGGAGAGCTTTAATTTAAATTTACAGAGTAATCTGCATCTATGAATGGTGAGCTCATTATTCTAAGTAATCAAGTCTTGAAAAACAATCTATCACTATGAAAAATTACTCTAAGTAAGAAACTCTTTGAATAAGCAAGCAATATTTGAATAAGTAAACACTCCTTCAACATCAATTCTTTAAAGTGAACCCTATATTAATACAAACTCACAATTACTCTTATCTTACAGGGAGAAAACCCTATCCTTACACTAATATGCTACAGTCTATAAACCATATGCAAAGAGATTCAAAATCAATCACTTGTTCTATTATGCTGACACTGGAAAATACTTTGTATGGAATTAATAGTTCATACAAGCCTATAAACTCATAACTAGTTCTAATTAAAAATCATAACTCAAAATCATAACCAGGATATAATTATAAAATCATAATTCAGAATCAACTCTGATCCTAGCATTATGATGTTGAAAATAAAGCGAACAATTTATGTAGATCTGCAAGAAGTAATTGACCTAATCTAATAAAGTATATGTGGCTAAGAGAAACACTGCATAAGTGACCAAACTATGGAATGATTTACAATTTTATAAACAAAAACAGAGAGCTATGATAGCATAGGTAAACAACTTATAAACAATTAAATTGCAACCTGCATAACAAAGTGTTAGGTATCATAATATAAACAAGTAAATATAGATGATTATAAATGCTCTGTAATATAGATACAATCCAAGAAGCAAGTTGCAAGTTAGAAGAGATGTACGCAGTGATACAATTTAAACAAACAATTCGAAATTAGCAAGTGATAAAAGCCAAATACAAAAATATAAGTATATATTGATATGCACAAGTTACCCAGACCACTGGTGGGCCCCCCAGATGGTTGTGGCACTACTTCAAAGTAAAAACAAAGTCACAGAATCAATATGACATTGATATTAATCACCAAAACAGAGTGTAAAACAAGATTAAAGATAATGTTTGTGTCTATATATATAATCTATTTTTCTTCAAGGCATAGGCAACAAGTATTTATAGAGTTGATACAGAGCTTGAGAGGTGAACCACTAGAAGGGTCGACACTCTCTAAACACATAAATACATTAAATTCCATCAACATAAAGCATCTTGTCCAACATCCTCGCGCACTCAAAATAGTGGCCGCTGCAACTACCCAAGTCTGAATGCAATGAGTTCCATAGTTGGAGGGAGTGAGTGGGCACAAAAACCATGTTTCCAATTCTTTCATCGAAGCCCGCTGATATGCTAACCACCAACTCCACTGCACTCTGAGTGCCGGATCGAGTGTCAGATGGAGTCTTGGATGGAGTACTGGTTCGAGGCTGGAGGGTTGGATCGAGGACCACGGATTTCTCTCAATCTGTTCACAATTTTAGGAAACAGCCATAAGGACCTAATTGGGCATATTAGGCACAAAACCCGTGTGCCAGATTTTTCTTATTCAACTTCATCCTCCCACAAATTGAGCTCGAATTTCACTACCTGGAAAAAGGGTCGGATGAAGGTTTGGATGAAGGTCTGGATGGAGGTTCGGACGAAGGACTGCATGGAGGGTTGGATAATGTTTTTAGTCTGTTGCAAGAAAATGAGAGATGTTAGGAAATTGTAATCACTCAATGGAATATAAATTAACATAAATCACTACAAAACACCGATTACACATACCTCATGTTGTTCCATGGCGAATTGATGCACAAAACCTTATAATACCTTTAAAAAGAGCTAAATAAAAGCATAGAGCGTATAACTTCCATATGAAAAAGATATTTGGGCAT
>ML858342.1:4092-26342 GCA_009831015.1 Picea engelmannii
GTAAAACGATTTAATTCCATCCTTCTTCTCAATTTTATAAGGACCAAGCCATAGACTATCAAAATTATTGTGCATACCAGGGTTTTCCTTTATCTTATCTTGCAAAAGTATAAGATCTCCTTCTTTGAGTTGTCTCTGTCTTGCTTTATGATCAAATACGCCTTTGATTTTATCTTGATTCCTTTTCATTAGATCAAAAGCATGTATTCTAGACTCATCCAATTCTACAAGTTTATCAATCTTTCATTGTAAATCCTCCTAATCTATTGTAAAGTGCTTCATATGATGTAATACATGAATTTGGAGGTTAATACACAATTTTTTTTCCATTCCATACACTAATTCAAAATGGCTCTTTCCAATAGAAGTATTATTCACAGTATGATCTGTTGAGCACACACTTATACATAGAGGGGGGGAGGGGTGAATCAATATAAGACAATTTTTTGTTTTTCAAACATTCATCAACCATAAGAAAACAATCACATATGGGATCTATTAACTGCAGAACATGGAACACAAAATTTATGTGGAAACCCTTTGAGGAGAAAACCACAAAACTTCTCTTTATAATTCTTTGTAGGTACCAACCTACTGTTACAAATATTTGTAGGTACTACAACCTATTGGAGACACTAGTCCACACTAGTACAAATCTTGGTAGGAACCAACCTACTCTTACATATTTTCGAAGACACCAATCTACTAGAGACACCAATCCCCACTAATAAGCACCAAATTAGCAGGAGACACCAATCTCTTTGTTTGAGTGACACCAACCTACTCTTACGGATATTCATAGAAACGAATCTACTGGAGATACCAATCCCCACATCTAGCCACCAACTTAGAAATAGACACCAATATATTTGTGTGAGCTGCACCAACCTTCACTATGTCTTCTTTCCACTGCTACCTTCACCAGGTATGATTGTTGCTTCTATCTTCATCAGGTCCACTCACTTCTTTTTCCTTCATTGGTTCTTCTCACTACTTCTTCCTTTACTAGGCTTGACCAAAATTTGAGTTTCCAAATGGTAATTTTATCAAAGTTTGTTGTGTTTGGCCTCTTCCCGAGAATGAACTTGTACAACATGCCACGTATCCATTTTTTCAAATATGATTATGAAATTTTCACTTGAGCTACTTTTTAATGTCTCTTTTGTTCTCTAAAGTTTTCATGGTTTGAAGAGTCCCATAAAAGAAGTTATAGTGAAAATGTCAAGATGACATGTTCGAAACTAATTTCAAGAGAATTCAGGAACCCTAACTTCCACAGGGAATATCTCTGAAAATATAGTGAACAAACTATGAAATTTGTACCACATGTACACTAATATCTCTTCTTTGTCTCTACAAAGTTGCAACTACAACATCCTAGAAAATAAGTTATAGCGAAAGTGCCAACATGACCTGTTTGAAACTGATTTCAAGAGCATTTAGGAACCCTAACTTCTACAGGTAATATCTCCAAAATTATAGTGAACCAACATCTGAAATTTGTACCACATGTACACCAATATCTTCCCTCTTTCTCTAGAATTTTTCAAGGTCTGAAACATCCCAAAAAATAAGTTATAACGAAAGTTCCAAGATGACATGTTTGTAATTGATTTCAAGAGAATTTAGGAATCCTAACTTCCACAGGGATTATCTCTAACAGTATAATGAACCAACATCTAAAATTTTTACCACATGTACACGAAGATATATCATCTATCTATGTAAATTTTAAAGGTCCGAAACATCCCCGAAAATAAGTTATAGTGAAAGTTCCAAGATGAACTGTTTGAAATTGATTTCAGAAGCATTCATCAACCCTAATAAGTTATAGTGAATATCTTTGAAAGTATAGTGAACCATCATCTGAAATTTGTACCACATGTACACCAATATCTCTTCTCCTTCTCTTCCAAATTTCAAGGTCTAAAATGTCCTAGAGAAAACATTATCACGAAAAATTCCAAGATGACCTTAAACGGATTTCACAATTCAATATTTGTTAATCCATTTTTCAGACACTTACTTTCTCTCAATGCTTTATCTTTTTATATTTTTTCATAACCCTTCATGAAGGGACATGTCACTTAATTAAATAATTAATTCCCAACACCATGTGAAAATACTCCAAACCCATGGGTTTAAAACCACCATTTCACTTTTTACTTTTTCACATGCACCCTTTTTTTAATATATTTGTAGACCTATATATATAAATCGATATTGGAAATGTTGTGTATTTTAATGTTGTAATATGACATTAATGAGATCATTAATCATTTGACATCAATGACAATAATTCCAACAATCTCCCCCTTTTTCATTGATGACAATCTTGCAATGAAACACATAGTCCACCATGCATAGAAATAATTATCCCCATGTCTGCAACTCTCCCAATAATAGAGAGAATTATCCCCCTTTCTGCAACTCTCCCCCTTTGACATCAATAGAAAAGGGATTCCCCCATTGGATTTATGCTTCTCCTTAAGCACTCAATCGAAACTTCAGTCAAATGTCATGTTGGATCGATATCGATCGACAATCGTCCACTTCCAAGGAAACCATCAGTAAGTAAGAGGAACATTGCATGATTGTACAGTTGATGATACACAATGATATGAAGTCCTCAAACATCTAGTAAAATGATTATGCGATCATCCATTAATCCAACCACAAAATTTACTAGTAGTTGAAACTAGTCCATAATTATATCATTCACATCTCTTATGCAAAGATCTAAAATCATGATTTCCATTTTGTTATGGTGAATATGATGATAGGGAACATATTTTTTCACTAGCTAATCAGAGGAAGTATGCTCAGTGTTAGGTTCACTTACAAGAGTAAAAAAACCTCACATATTAGAAAAAATATCATCTATATGCTCAAATTCTACCATGTGAGGAACATGAAACTCATCAATCTATTTGGCACAATCAATAGTAGGTTTCTCTTCTATAAAACCAGTCTAAACTTGACCTACAACGAATAAAACTTCCCTGGTTGTAGGAATTCCAGGTGTAGGTAGGAAGACAACAACAACATCATATCTAAGACCGGCCTTAATGAATGGATAGCTTTGACAATTGATGATATCATATAATATTTTAGTAATTTTTTCAAACTTCAAGATTCTATTTAAATTAATAGTTGTTTTCTCCCATTCCTTTCTTAAGGAAACAATTTTGGATTCTAACTCTTTGCAATTTTCTTGCTTTTTCTTCAATTGGATTCTCACCATTTCTTCTATCCTTATTGCTTCCTGTAATTGAACCTTTAGGTTCATGATGGTATTTTTTGTTTCATCAAGGCTTTGTGACATTTTTTATTTTGAATCATGATCCTCTTCTTCATATTTTTGCAGCAACTCCTTTTGTTTCAAATTCTTTTTCCTAAGATTATTTATTTTTCTTAAGGAACAAATGAGCTCTTCTTCAAGATTCACTTCCCCATTAGTTTCGACATTTTTCTCTTCTTCCGAGTCCATATTTTATATCGATTTGTCTTCATCAATGTTTGTTTCGATTGCAATAAAAGAGTTTCTTCTCTATCACTATAGAAATTGCTTTCACCGATTTCTTTAGACGAGTCACTAACTTGTTTTCAGTAGAGATTATTCTTCTTCTTATAAGAGTTCTTCTTCTTTTCATACTTATCTTTTTTATGGTTATTTTTGTGTTGATGACGTTTACCCCATTTATTTACATTATGGTATTCTTCATCATCACTACTTTCATCCTTTTCATATGGACACTTATAAAAAAAATGTCCTAATTTTCCACAAATAAAGTATTTAAAGGGAAGCTTACCTTTATATCTTTTGTATCCTTTCTTGATTTTCCCCACAAAATGGGATTCCATTGCATCTGCTTCATTGTCAGAGCTATCGCTTGATTCGTGCTCTTTATTCTTTGTCTTATTTGAGGCTTTAAAGGTTGCTTATTTCTTTGATGGATTTTATTTGTTTTTCCTTGTTTCATATGCCATGAGGATCACATGCAATTCATCCACTATTAATGAATCAAGATCCTTCATTTCTTCAATGGTGGAAACTTTGACATCAAATATTAAGGGGAGTGAACTTAACACCTTTTGTAAAATCATTGGTTCTTCAACCTTTTCACCAAGTCCTCTGATGGTGTTGACAATTTCATCCACACAGAGAAGATAGGCTACAACATTCTCTTCGTCTTTCATTTTCAGACTCTTAAACTGTCTTCTATGAGTTTAGAGATTTTCTATCTTAACCTAGTCATCTCCTTCATATATATTTTGAAGCTTGTCCCAAATTTCTTTTGTCAATCCACAATGCATAAAATTGAAAAAATCGTATTCTAATAGACCACAGAAGATGAAATTCATGGATTTTTCATTGTATTCACAAGGATTCTTCTTGGTCGCATCTGTTGGTGGAGTTGTTGGGGATATATAAACAGTCACAACTAATTATCAAATATCAAACCCTATGGACATTAGATATGTTCGCATACTTATGCTCCAGAATGCATAGTCTGCTTCGTCAAATAATGGAGCTTTGTTTGTAGAGAAACCTTCCTGAAAAACTATGTGTTATCCCAAGATATACCTTCCAGCGGTTAGATTGTGATCTGATTCCAATTCTTGAGAATACACTTATACTGAGAGGAGGGGGGGGGTGAATCAATATAAGACAATCCTTTTCTTTTTCAAACATTCATCAACTGTAAGAAAACAATCACATATAAGATCTATTAACTATAGAATATGGAACACAAGATTTATTTGGAAATTTTGGGAGAAAACCATAAAACTTCTATTTATAATTTTGTGTAGGAACCAAACTACTAGAAACACTAATCTCCACTAGTACAAATATTTGTAGGCACCATCCTACTCTTACATATCTTCATAAACACCAATCTACTAGAGACACCAATCCTCACCGCTAAACACCAACTTATAAAGAGACAAACATTTCTTCGTTTGAGCAGCACCAACCAACTCTTACAAATATTCATAGACACCAATCTAGTGGAGACACCAATCCTGACTGCTAAGAAC
Organism: Picea engelmannii; assembly: GCA_009831015.1. NCBI lineage: Eukaryota > Viridiplantae > Streptophyta > Pinopsida > Pinales > Pinaceae > Picea > Picea engelmannii. The sequence continues at coordinate 9,136 of ML858342.1, forward strand.
CAAATTATCAAGAGACACCAATCTCTTTGTGTGAGTTTCACCAACTTTCACCAAGTCTTCTTGCTACTTCTACTTCATCGGGTCTACTTACTACTTCTACCTTCACTAGGTCTACTCACTACTTCTTCCTTCACCAGGTCTACTCACTACTTCTTCCTTTACCAGGACTAACCAAAATTTGAATTTCCAAATGGTAACTTTCTTAAAACTTACTGTTTTGGGCCTCTTCACAAGAATTAACTTGTATAACATACCACATATCCAATTTTTGCAAATATGATTATAAAATTTTTACATGAGGTAATTTTGTATGTCTCCTCTATTCTCTAAAGTTTTCAAAGTTTGAAGAGTCTCATAAAATAAGTTATAGTGAAAATGTCAAGCCGACATGTTTGAAACTGATTTCAGGAGAATTTAGGAACCCTAAATTCCATAGGGAATATCTTTGAAAGTGTAGCAAAGAAACCTCTAAAATTTATACCACACATACACTAAGATATCCCCTCTGTCTCTGCAAAGTTTCAACTGCAACATCTCATAAAATAAGTTATAGAGAAAGTGCCAAGTTGACCTGTTTGAAATTGATTTCAGGAGAATTCGAGAACTCTAACTTCCAGAGGGAATATATATGAAAATATTGTGAACCAACATCTGAAATTTGTACCACATGTACACTAATATCTTCCCTATTTCTCTATAAAGTTTCAAGTTCTGAAACATTTCAAAAAATAAGTTATAGAGAAAGTGCCAAGTTGATCTGTTTGAAACTGATTTCAAGAGCATTCGGGAACTCTAACTTTATAGGGAATATCTCTAAAAGTATAGTGAACCCACATCTAAAATTTGTACCACATTTACACCAATATATCCCCTTTGTCTCAGAAAGGTTTCAAGGTATGAAACATCCTAGAAAATAAGTTTGAGGAAAAGTTCCAAGCTAAATTGTTTGAAACTGATTTAAGGAACATTAAGGAACCCTAACTTCCATAGGGCATATCTCCAAAAGCATAGTGAACCAACATCTGAAATTTGTACCACATGTAAACCAAGATCTCTCCTCCATATTTTTTAAATTTCAATGTTTGAAACATCCTATAAAAAATGCTATCACGAAAATGACAAGATGGTCTGAAACTGATTTCGCAATTCATTTTTTTCTAATCCATATTTCACACACTTACTTTCTCTCAATGATTTCTCTTTTTATAGTTTTTCATAACTCTCCATGAAGGGAAATGTCCCTTAATTAAACAATTAATTTCCAATACCATGAGAAAATACCCCAAATACCATGGGAAAATACCCCAAACCCATGGGTTTGAAACCACCATTTCACTTTTTACTTTTTCACATGCACCCCTTTTTTAATATACTTGTAGACCTATATATATAAATAGATCTTAGAAATGTTGTTAGTATTTTAATGACATAATATGAAATTAATGACATCATCAATCCTTTAACATTAATGACAATAATTCCAATACAATCTGTCCATACTACATACTTGATATTGTTGTCCCATTTCTTTTTGTTAGCACCCATAGTATTCTTAATGATATTCATAAGGTTCTTATTTCTATATTCAGCCATTCCATTCCCTTGTGGGTAATAATTAGAAGAATGAGGTAACACTATTCCATACTTGAAGAAAAAAATTTCCAAAGCAAGGGAACTGAAATCCTTCACATTATCAACAGTGATTTTGATTGGGGCACCAAATTTTGTGATTATAATTTCTTCAAGGAAATTCATCACAACCTCTTCATTTTCTTTCTTAGTAGGTACAACCTCTACCCATCTAGTGAAATAGTTTGTTGTAGTGAGGACCCATTAGTATCCATTTCTAGAATTCTCCTTAAATTCAACAATAAAATCCAAACCCCACTATTGACATGATGCTTCAACAATAAATGGTTTCAAAGGAAGGGTGAGTAATAATTTTTTCCTTGAGAAGAATTGAAATGGTTGACAAGACATGACATATTAATGAGTATCAGTGAAAAGAGTATGCCAATAGTGATCTTCCCTTAATATTTTATTAGTTGTGGATTAAGATGAAAAATGACCACTACAAAATCCTAAATGGAATTCATTAACTAACTTGTTGGCTTCACCTTTGATAACACATCTAAAGATCATTCCATCAAGTTTTCTCTAACCAAGACCATCCTAGGTCAAATAAAATCTCATGGATTTTAGCCTCACGACTCTTTTCTTATGATCAACTAAGTGGCTAGGACATGATAGGTTCTTCAAGTAATAAACAATATCTGAAAACCACTCATCATTTTCTAACTCACTCAAAACAACATCCACTTGGTCAATCTCTCATAATTCCAAATCCTTCTCATTTCCCTCAATTAACATCTTAGCCAAATCTTTCTTTGACTAGTTTAGTGGGTTTAATTTCAATGTCATATTATTGAATATTTGATACCCATTTTTCCCTAGCCCCAAGGAAATATTGTTGAGTTAACACACCTTTAACAACTAGATATTGGACATAGGCTATAACTTTGCTATACTCGACATAATTTTTAAAATGTTTCAATGATTGAACTATGGAATAAGTTGTTTTTTATTAATGGTGTACTTTAATTTAACGTCTCTAAGTGTATTACTCATGAAAGAAATCATTTGTTCATTGTTATATTTGTTCTTTTGTAAAAGAACACCAAAAATAATATTTTATATGCAAATGAGAAAATGATAAAGTTTTGGGAATAATCAGGTATAACAAGGATCAGTGTTGTTGTGATATATTTCTTTATATATTTGAAGGATTTCTTACTACAATCATCCCATTTGAATAAAGCACATTTCTTCAACAAAGCATTCATTGGTCTCATTATCTTAACAAAATTTGGATGAGTCTTCTTATAAAGTTAATCTTGCCAAAAAATGACTGTAATGACTTCTTACTATCTGGGAAGGGGATATTCTTTATGGATTCAACTCTTGTCGGGTCAATAAAAATACCATCTTCAAAAACAATGTGTCCCAACAATTTCCCTTGATCTACACCAAACATTGAATTCTTAGGATTGTGTGAGATTCCACACTTCCTATATCATTCAAACACTTTCCTTAGATGATGGACATGTGCATTTATTTCCTTGGACACAATTGTTAGATCATCTTGGTAAATATCAATTATTTTCTCTATTAAGTCCTAGATAGAAATTCCATTGCCCTTTGAAAAGTTGATCTAACATTCAAAAGACCAAAAGGCATTCTTAAATATTTGAAATTTCTCTATGGGGTGGTAAAATTTGTCTTAAGTTGGTCTTGTTATTTAACTAGAACTTGGTTATATCTAGAGAAACCATCCAACATATATAACAGTCCAGCCCCAATGACCCTTTTCAACAAATTTTCCATGTTTGGAAGAGGGTGATTATCTTTAAGGCATGACTAGTTCAAAATTGACACACAATTGGATATCACTGGTCTTCTTTCGAACTACCACAAGGACGGATACCCAATAGGAATTTCTAATGGGGCTATGATATTTTCCTCAACCATCTTTTGAAATTCTTTTTGGATTAAGGGGGCTAACCTAGGATTGATGTTTTGTTGATTTTTTCTAAAAGGTTGAACCCATTCCTTCAGGGCAATGGTGTGTTGGATAATATCTATTTTATAAGCCTTCAAATCATCATAGGACCAAGAAAATACATCCTTATACTCACAAATGAGTTGTATAATATCTCTTTTTTCATCAGGAATAATGTTCTTTTCTATCTTGACCATCCTAGGGTTATTTTTTGAACCAATATTAACTTCAATGACATATTTAGATTGATCATCTATATCTGAGGGCTCTTCTAGTGATCCTTCACTTCCAGGATCATGGAACATGCTGTCATCAAGATCCTCGAAAGGGTAATAACTCATAGTGTTCTCTTCTTGATGTGTAGAAGGAATAGTGACTTGGATGTCTTCATCTGGGTCATTAAGTGAAAGCACTTCATCTTCATTAAATGCCTCCTCAAAATCTTCAACATGATAAGATTCATCACGATCTTCTTGGAAACTTTCTTCAAAAGCATGTTCTGCAAGCACCTATTTATCTGTGAGGGCTTGGTCTTCGATAGATTCATGCAATAACTCTTTTACTTGGTTCATCATCTCTTCAACGACTTTATTAGAAGCTCTTTCCCTTTCCATCTGCAAAATTTCCATCCATGAGAAATGAAGAGGTTTTGGTTTATTCCAAGGTGTCATAGTCCTATATCCTAGAAGAACACCTCAAAGGAGTTTCCAGGGGAGAGAAAGGCTCATCAAAGGATGAAAGGGGAAAACAGGGGAAAGGTAAGTAATGGAAAGGTGGGTTTAGGAAAGGTGGAGTCACCAGACAAACTTTGAAGAAGGTTTGTCAAAGGAAATGGGTAGGTTCTTGGAGTGGAGTCGCAAAGAAATATCAAGGTGAAGGCTTTGGGAAAGAGACTTTCCAAAAGTGTCGTTTAGGGCATGAAGAGGATTCAAAATGTTATAGCCCAAGTTGTAGGTTGGGAAAGTATTGAACCAACCACAAAAGTAAGTGCTACAACTTGGGAATCCTACACCAAATGTCACCTCGATGTAGGTCTCGCACTTCAAGGGTGACTAGGTCACTTTAGGGAGGCGATCCCGATGACCATAGGGGGAGTGATAAAGATGAAGGGAAGTGTAAGGAGAAGTCCCCGGGAAGTTAAAGTGATGGAATAAATGATTAGTTGAAAATTGTAAGTGAAGAGAGGTAAATGGATACCAAGTAAAGAGATAGTTTTCAGTGCACCTGTACCTGCCCGAGACATAAGAAAAGACACTTTTCTAACCAAGTATAGTAATGGATCAACAAGTTAAGATTGATTTCCCTAAAATACAACAACATATAGGTTAGTAAATCAGCAATATATTACATCCAAATCAACAAGTAAATGTCTATATTAGTTAGCAATGTCAACAATAAAACTATTAACCAATGTGGACCGAAAATAGCACTTGAACACTAAATAAAGATGGTTGTCATAAAAGTAAATTTCTGATGCAGTATATCAGCCTTATGGTTTTAGCATTCAATGAAGTACAACAAAAAATATGACCATCAAAAGGTGCCAAAATCTAGCCCAATAGATGCACCTAGGTTAGTAGGTTAAACTAGCAAAGTTAGAGGGTTAGTCTAGGGTTAGTTTGTGAGATACTAGCAGTTAGGGTTAGAGTTTAAATCAGCCCTAATGGCTGTAGGTTATTTTTACTACATAAATAATAATTTGTGGGAGAAAGAGGACGCTCTAATGGAGGAATAATCCCCAAGGAATCAAGATTATTTTCCAAAAGAGACAGCTTCAAACTTGAAATTTGTATGTTTACCAAGGCAATAATGTATTTCTCCCATGCAATAAGTAAATGACTAGTTCCTTTAAGAAAGGGTTAATGGAGTCAATAGAATATGAAGAAGCTATACAGGATACTTCCTTGGGGGTGTAAACCCTTTTACTCCCCAAGGCAATCTTCTCTTAGCTATGGTTTTAACTAGGAGCATGTATGCAATTATACTCCTCTCAGTAAACCCTTATGAAGCAATATTCCCCTAGCAATAAAATGGTGGAAACACAAGTAGCCGTGTATGCCCTTATACTCCCTACTTGGCTCAAGAAAATAGAACCTTTAACTTGTACAAATGATAATACAATGAAATAAATGGCACCTTCAAGCATTAAAAGACAATAAAAGCTAGACTAACCACCAACAGAGCAATGAAGAAGGCCTTCCAAGGCTAGCGCACCATCTCCATCAACCATAACCAATACATAGCCATAAAAAAAATCAAAAGAGATAGAACTATAAAAATAGAGCGAAAATTTCGATCCAAGAGCCTCTCACAATGGAGAGTTATGTTATGTCAAAATGAGATCTTAGGATCTCTATTTATACAAAATGTAGCTAACATAGTTTGTCCACATAATATTAGGGAAAACACAATATTAGGGGTCAAAAACCCTAATATTTCCCCTTTTACAAAATAATATTAAACAATTCACTTTAATTTCACTTTTGCACAAAGAAAACCCCAAAACAAAGGTGACGTCATCCCTTGAAGGAGGACGTTTTGGAAAATTGAGCAAGTCGTTGGAGATGGGCTGCAAAGTAGGGCCTCTAAAGGACATGTGGAAATCATCCAGAGCCTATCCACCTCAAAATTCCATGTGTCATGCTATGATTCATCATCAACCACCATATGCCCCTCAAACGTGACGCCAAGCCCCTAGGGAGTGACATTTTGCCCCTTCTAGGAAAGTCGTTTGGCATGAAAAGGATGGGCTACATCTATCCAATTGTCTCCTAGACCTATAAAATCATATCTTTGTCATCTAGCATGTGGGCCTATGCCATCCATCATGTGGGCTACTTTCCGCGATGGAAGCCCAAGCTAGGCTTGTTCTTCCAGAACTAGACACCAAATTGTACATGCAAGACAAATGGATACGCCATCCAAGGATATCAATTAAAAACATCATGATGAGTGAATAAAGTCAATAAAAGAGCCATTAAATCATGTATATCATGACTAGATCATACAAACATGTGCTTAAGAAACTAGACATTTTTCCAATTTTGGTTGTGAGTGGGTTGACATGGTACTTCTTTTCAATGGATCAAACCCCCTAAGTCTAGGAACAACCCTATCTGGTTCATGTGAATGAAATGGAATGGAACGGGGAAGTTTTCAATGGGCATGGGGTTCATTATATGCAAGGGTTCATGGTATCTCATTTATGGGTGCCTTTGTGGAGGGTGTGACACACTTTTGTCGATAATGCATTTTTTCCAAGCCCATCAATTGCCTTTTATCTTTCTTTCTTTGTATTTTCATTCAATATATAATAGGGTGAGTTGGAGGACACTTCCCTGACATGGTGACCATATATCAACAATGTCACCCACAAGTAATTTCACTGAAATGAGAAGGTTGTCTCGTGATGAGACCCCCTTCTCCTCAACCATGCAACTGAGATCCATTACCCTAGTGTGATGGCCAAAAATGGTAATGTCATACCGTTAGATACCCATGTATCTAATAGGGTGGCTCGTGATGAGAACCCCTATCCTCAATTGATCCTTTAAACATTTTTATTTATTCTTTTCATGGGGTCCGTATTTTCTTGTGGATAAGCTTTTCATTTCTTTCTCGGGATCCCCTGGGCGAAGCATATGGAAGGTTATTTCATTAGGATTTTATATTTTTCCATCTAACTCCCCTCTAGGCCTTCAACCCATTCTTGCTATGAAATGAGGAATAGTCCCTTCTATGGTCAATCTACCCCAAAATCCCAATAGATGATGGCATGAGGGGAAATAATGATGGAAAGTGGTAAGTATGTCCGGGAGTGGCACGATGACTCATCAAAGGAAGTTCCAAGAAACACCCCATCCTAAGGGTGACCATCTACTTGAGTGCCCCAAGCCAACCACCAACATTTAAACAAGGTAAACGACATAGTTTCCAAAGTCTCATAATAAAAAATAACCTCTGATACACAAGCTAGAATGCCTCAAATATTAAAATGATACCCGCCATCACACTTGACTTGTACTGCATGGAGAAAGACCCAAGTGACATGTGGTGGCAAGCTAGTGTGGATGATGACCAAGTGTTGTGTCACTGCGGTGGATATGCGGGTCTCTATCTGTGCAAAAGGGATACTCCTGGTCATGTGGCCTCTTGACACTCCATATATGCAACCCGAGGGCCTCGAGACGTAATCTCCTTAGTTATCCACAAAATGGGGACAATAGCTGGATCCTACTTGGGGACATGTGCTCGTCATAGAGTGCATGAGAACCACAACATATTCTGGTAGACTTGTTCCTGCAAGGAAACATCAAACTTTCAAGTGCAGGATGGCCTACTCATCCTTGTTCTCATATGGTCATAATCAAAACCAACTAAGATAGAAAAAGAAAAAAATGACAAAAATTATAACCAAGTATACATATATGATGATGAAATCAATAATGCAAGTAGATAAAAATGAAAATGCAATGCAAGTAAACTAATATGAGCAAACAAAATGTAATATGCAGGAAAGCAATATGACTTACCTACTTACTTGGGGTCTTGAGACCCTGAAGATCAACTCTTGAAGGTGTCAAGTGAAATCGTACAACCAGTGCAACCACATGATCAACGGGCGAAGACATTTCCCTCTGTGCTTAATCATGTGAAAAAAAAAGATAAGTCCAACAAATAGTAATCATGATCATAAATAAACATATAATCAATCATGAAATAAAACTCATGGAGATGGTTGGGAGGGAGGAAATCATGTTGAAAAGAGAAACCACAATATTGATCGACCTGGAACTCCCGCATGTAAGAATATACACAAGTTTAATCTATCCATATCTAGAGTGGAATAACATATGTGGATGATGGCTCGTCTTCATCTTCATCAACACAATCAATTCTCCATGAAGATTGAGAAGATGTGAGGTAACTCAAGAAGAACACATGCTTCACCCAAGGGGAAGAAATGACGTACAGGATGGGCTTGGGTCTAGAATAATAAAAATGTTGCCTCTTCATCTATGAATCCTCATGAGAATATCCAAGATGAAAAAACTTCTGCTTCATAGAGTGAACCTATGATTGCCCTAGGATGGCTATGTCTTGGTACTCTTCCAAAATCAAGGGCGAAGATGTATGAAAATCCTCATAGAAAAAATATGCATCCCCAAAAGGATATGAATCACCCTGAAGATGTTGTGACAAGTTATTCTCAAATGGATCGAGAAAATCTGTGATCATGTCACCATCACCATCCAAAAAATTTGAGTCATATATGCACAGAGAGAAACCATTTGTTTGAGGACTACCCTCTATTAGCACCAGAAGTCTCCCTTCAGATTGCAAGAAAGGCAATCTCGATACCCATCAGAGTTTTATGTAAAAGGTTGGTTATAAAAGGGTCAAATGGGCACAGTCTCAGGAAAGTATCATCTTAACTCATAAAACTGGGCTAACATGCACATATAGGTGAGGTCTTGATCTAACTTCAGTCAGTAATTTGTAATCAGGGTGAGTAAGAGGAAGACTTAGCGAGGAAAAATGATGGGAGACTGTTATGGGAATTAGGCCTTCCAGTAGCTTGGGGAGGAAATCGACTTCAAGAGCAATTTGGAACCCAAGCTCCAAACACTAAAATATGGTGCAAGAAACATAGTTACAGCAACAGGATGATCAAACCTTCATCATCCTGCAATTGCAATAGCTCGACTGGATCTTCCATGCCTGAGCCATCCAATGTAACAAGGAAAAGACAACACAAGAAACTAGTTAAAATTGGTTGCGATGCCACTGTGATCAAACCTACATCACAACAACATAACTACACTCGACTGGATCATCCATGCCCGAGTTTTCTAACACAGCTATTACAGAGAAATGGAAAGGAAGCTGAATTTCATTAAACAAGAAGTCTCAAATACATATACATGACTAGAAGAACGAAAGATTCATCAAAACTTTACAATGCGGGAGCCTAGCTCAACCATCGACCCTTACAAAATATCAAAACTAAGTATATATACTCAAATCAAATCGCCCCCCTACAAAAGCACGCTCTGGTCACTGTATTCAAGGCTTGGAGCTTGAATCTTCCTCTATCAGACTGCAATTGCATTCTTCTGTCAGATGCGATCTCATATTGGTATGGACTTTGCAGGAAAATCCATTGACAGGGGGACCTTGGGTTGAAAATATGGTTCCACGAATGGCCTTTCTATGCTTTCTATTTATGGGGTGAAATGAGGTTTCAAATACCTCCCCCTATTTCCATTAATTAACTGCATCGGGATCAGGATGGAGCCTGACACCCATGAATTCTCTAGGAGACGTTCATGACTCCTCCAAGTCAATTATGGTGCCTCGAGGCCACACAGATCCTTCTCTGTGACTGACTCAAGCGCTTTGATCTTTTGTGCATCTCCTTTTCATCACCCCACGTGACCTCGAGCCATGACCTTGTGATTATTCCACATGAAATATCGGTATCTCACATTTCGGGAGTTTGCACCCCCCTTGATTTCAAAAATCTCGATACTTGAAATTGCAAAAACGAACCCTCTGGATCGACGGTTGGATTTTCTTTGAACTTGACGGCCAGGATCAATTTCTCGAAAAATATCAGATGCTTGTTGTTTGACAGGCACTTTCCCTTTATTTATGGCTTTGCTCCCATATGAACGTGGGCTATGACCATGGGCCCAAACTTCCCAAGGCATTTCGAGACTTTGCTTATCGGGAGCTTCCATACTCTTGTCTTCAGATTTCCCGATCCGTGAAACCGCGAAATCACCGATCAGGTGCCACGTGCTCCTCTAGTTTTGATGGCCGAGATTGATTTTGTGATTTTGCGCTTTGTGACATTTGCTTGTGGCTCAAATTAATACCCCCGAAACCCAGTTCTGCGACATTTCTTAAACCACTTCCACCTGTCCCTCTGTATCGGACGAACCTAATTAACATCAACATTTAGGGACTCGAAGATTCACGCATTTATCCATGCTAAAACCTTCGAAACGCAAAATCACGATTTCTCTTATCTGTTGCCATGTGCTCCCCTAGTTGGATAGCTCCGATCATTTCGTGACTTTGCGTTTCGCGAGTTTGCAGTGTGTTCCATGCTGAAATCTTCGAGTCGCGAAATCACATTTTCTTGGATCAAGTGACACGTGTCCTTCTGATATGAACGGTCCATATTATTTCTCATTTCATGAATCCTCTTGAATCTTCCCTTTAACTGCTCCATTCTGCGAGTCATCGAAATGATAATCTTGTGCCACGTGTCCTTCCCAGGATCAATGGCTAGGATTGGCCTTGCGATTTCAGAACTCTGACGCTATACTTCGTGCAACTCTATGATCTTGATTTCCCAATGGCCTTGGATCCGATCTGCCTGATGGATCTCTGTCGTTGAAAGCTGATCTTGCTCGCTCGCTTGATTTAAGTCCATACCAGCCCGCTCTAAGTGTTGAGATTGTGCTTATGGCTGTGGTTTCTGTGAACAATTACCTGGACGACTGACTGAGGGCTTAGGAAAAAAAATGACCAGTGACAGAGGTTAAGAAAGAAGTCATCGGTCTTAGAGAAAACAGGTCAATCAAATGGATGAAGGAAGACAGAAGAAAAACTACAAGCTGAGAGGAAAAACTTACAATCGGGTCTGCAAAAGGAGGAGAGATAGGAAAAAATACAGACTTAGGTAGAAACCACAAACCTTTAAGGTTTTGACAAGTTTATGTGATAACATTCGGATCCATAGTGGATGGCATGCTCCCTGTGAGCTACCAAGAACCAGTAGTTAAAGTGCCTTAGCTGTTGGGCTATGGAGTCTAGCTCAAAACTTTCACAGAAGAAAACATGGAAATATGTACACTGCTTTACCTAAAAATGAAAATAAACACATGGGCTCGAGAAAAGAGCTTATTTATGTACAATCCTAGGCTAACTGATTTTTACAAAATGCTAGGTCAAAGAAAACTTCCACCATAGGCACCCAGAGTGCTCGGTAATATAATTCTTCTCTTCATTGCAAATGATCCACAAAAGGTAAGGGAAGTATGACAACATAATGAGAACATGATTTGGAACACCAACTATATCCCTAAATGACGAGAATATGAATAGCCTTGCAGGCTCCAGTGCTTTTGGAAAACATAGCTCCATACAAAACCCCATGAGGTCACACAATTTATAATCAGGAAATCTCAACTGGAAATAAATTACCTCCTGTGCTTCCTGGTTTCTCACCCATCATTTGATGTTCTCAGAGTGTACATGTGGGTAGAGGACTGATGCGGGTCGGCTGATCCCAGATGATACTTGCTCATTTGCAGGTTCAAGACAAAATATAAACTACACCTTTAGCTCCTCCATTTCTCCCTTGTCTGCTCTGATAACATCTGCTAGCTGAGAGCAAGAAGTCTCTTCATGTATATCCATGGATGGCTCTTTCTCTCTATCATGCTTCTCTTGGTAGGAGCTTTCGCTTTCATAAGACGATTGTCATCCTATGATTTTTTCTTTTGAATACTCTTTAGAGGTAGGTGAGCGCAAAACTCTTCTATCTTGCAAAGAGAAAAGAGAGATATCTTGATTGTTTTCTTCAACCATTTCTTCTTTTAAATATGAGACCGCAGCTGTACTAGGGGTGGAAAATAATGCATCCATATTTATGCAATCATCAATGCTATCACCAATCACATATGGAAGGACTTCTTCTTGGGAGATAGAGAGAGAAATTTTTTCATCTGTATTGGCAAGATACTCACTTTCGTCCTCGCTTTCTCTCTCAATCAGATATTTACCAGACTCATCACACGAGGAACACTCAATCATATGCAGAATGTGGAGTGCAAACCTCTTACAACATTCATAAAAAATAAGATGATCTAGGTAAATCTTCCCGTAATACGAATAAAAAGCATCGTGAAAATCCTTCAAAGAATGGATACTAGCAGCAGGGAGAGATAGACACCATCCAAGAGCATCTTCCTCTAGAGAAAAACAAAACATCTTGATCCAGACGTCCTCGTGAAAGAAACCATGTTCAAGCATGTATGCATGAAATTTTAATAAGTTCTCACCCGGATGGTCATGCTTGCTTCCTCTGAATCTCGGAAGATAATCATCCCATTAGTTTATAGTCGGAACTGGATGTGGATAACCATATATGGCTGAGAAATTGAAAGGGAAAAACTTATGAACCAAGATAGTTGAGAGATGTGGCTCCTCCTTTTCTCCTTCATGGCTTTCCCCAGGATCAATTTCACAATCGCTATAATTAGGAACCATGGAAGAGCTCGTATTTTCGTCGTCCTCATTGGGATATCCGTCAAAAGATGTTTGCTCTTGGTTGGTATCCGACATCACTTCTTCATCATAAGCAGGGCTGCCCAAAACCTTTGTTACAAGGACCAGAATATCCTCTACATCTTCTTCGTAAGAGCGGCGAGCAAAATCTTCCTCCAATCCCTCCATCCTTACAAAAAGAGATTTTACCAGCTCCATCAACTCCTTCGAGGTATATCCTTCATTCTCACGGCTTAATTCCTCATATATTTCATCATCACAACTTTCATTTGAAATAGTCATACCTTGAACACAGTCTTTATATTCTTCACAATAATTATGACAAATTAACTTGGAAGAATAAAATTGTTGATAGTGTCTATTGAAAGCTACATGAAACTCTCTCAAGGAGGGGATGCTAGCAGGGGGAAAGGATTGAAACCACTCACGAGCATCCTTGTTTAATGAGAACATGAACATATTCATTAATACATCCTCATGATGTATCTCCCACTGATGCATGAGTTCATGAAACTCACGAAGATGATCGGCATGATTGTTATCTCTGTGTCTTCTAAATATAGGAAAATAATCACCCCATTCGTCCACAATAGGGACAACATTAGGAAAACCAGGAACAACATAAAAATTAAAAGGAGCAAACCTTAGAACTAGGATTTTGTCCATTTTGAACCAGTGGAGTCGCCAATCAATCCTTTATCCATGGAGCTCCCATGTGAGTGATATGCAGAATGAGTGTGTCTAGTCTTTTCCCACCATCAAAGACCGGTTGTGATAGTTGTGTTCTCCCAGGGTCTACTAGGTGTATCCATAAGCAGTGACATTGAAATAGCAGAGACGAGACAATGGAGTCTCCAGGTGCAAGTTGCAATCTTCAAAAGGTTCTAAATTCTGATGCACCTTCAAAATCTAAAGTTTGTTGTCATTCTACCTAGGGAAAATCTTCAATTCTTCCCCGGCAAAGACGCCAGAAATTTTAGCACCAGAAGTCGCCCTTTAGATTGCAGAAAAGGCAATCCCAATACCCAGTAGAGTTTTATGTCACGGGTTGGTTATAAAAGGGTCAAATGGGCGGAGTCTTGGGAAAGTATCATCTTAAATCAGAAAACTAGGATGGAATGCATAGATAGGAGAGGTCTTGATATAAATTCAGTCAATAAGTTGTAGTAAGGGTGAGTAGGCGGAATATTTAGCGAGGAAAAATGATGGGAGACTACTACAGGCATCAGGCCTTCCAACAGCTCGGGGAGGAAAAGATTGACTTCAAGAGAAATTTGGAACCCAAGCTTTAGACACTGAAATATGGTGCAAGAAACACAGTTACAATAGTGGGATGATCAAACCTTCATCATCCTGCAACTACAACAACTCGACTAGATCTTCCATGCCCGAGCCATCCAATGTAAGAGGGAAAAGACAACACAAGAAACTGATTAAAACTGGTCGTGATGCCACTGTGATCAAACCTACATCACAACAACATAACTACCCTCGAATGGATCATCCATGCATGAGTGTTCTAACAAAACTGTTACAGAGAAATTGAAAGGAAGCTAACTTTCATTAAACAAGAAGTCTCAAATATAGATACATGACTAGAAGAACCAGATCTTCATCAAAACCTTACAATGCAGGAGCCTAGCTCAACCATCGACCCTTACAAAATATAAAAACTAAGTATATATACTCAAAGTAACTCACCCCCCTACAGAAGCACAATCTGGTCACTGTATTCAAGGCTTGGTGCCTGCATATTCATTTGTCAGAGAACACTTGCATTCTTCTATCAAATGTGATCTCGGATCGATATGGGATTTGCAGGAAAATCCGTTGACAGGGGGACCTTGGGTTGACAATATGCTTCCATGGCCAACCTTTCCATCATTAACTAACTGCATCGGGATCAGGATGGATCCTGACACCCATGAATTCTCTAGGAGACGTTCACAACTCCTCCAAGTCAATTATGGCGCCTCGAGGAAACACATATCCTTCTCTATGACTGACTCGGGTGCTTTGATCTTTTGCGCAGCTCCTTTTCATCGACCCACATGACCTCGGGACATGACCTTGCACTTATTCCACATGAAATATCGGGATCTCACATTTCGGGAGTTTGCACCCCCCTTGATTTCAAAAATCCCGATGCTCGAAATCACGAAAACGACCCCTCTAAATCGACAGTCGGATTTTCTTTGAACTTGACGGCTAGGATCAATTGCTCGAAAAATATCAGTCGTTCGTTGCTCGACATGCGCTTTCCCTTTCTTTATGGATCTGCTCCCATATGACTGCGGGCTATGACCATGGGCCCAAACTTCCCAAGGCATTTCAGGAATTCTCTTATTGGGAGATTCCATACTCTTGTCTTCAGATTTCCCGATCCGTGAAACTACGAAATCACTGATCAGGAACCACGTGCTCCTTTGGTTTGGACGACCCAGATTGATTTCATGCTTCACGACATTTTCTTGGGACTCAAATCAATACCCCTGAAACCCAATTCTGTGACATTTCTTAATCCACTGCCACCTGTCCCTTTGCATCGGATGACCCTGATTAACATCGACAATTCAGGACTCGGGGCTTTGCGCGTTTCTCCATGCTAAAACCTATGAAATGCAAAATCACGATTTCTCTTATCTGTTGCCACGTGCTCCCCTAGTTGGATGGCTTAGATCATTTTCGTGACTTTGTGTTTCGCGAGTTTGCATTATGTTCCATGCTGAAATATCCGAGTCGCGAAATCATGTTTTCTTCGATCGAGCGACACGTTTCCTTTTGATATGAACGACCCAAATTATTTCACGATTTTTCATTTCTTGAATCCTCATGAATCTTCCCTTTAACTGCTCCATTCTGCAAGTCAGCAAAATGATAATGTTCCCCCACGTGTCCTTCCCAGGATCAATGGATAGGATTGGCCTTGCGATTTAATAACTTTGACGCTATACTTTGTGCAACTTTGTGATCCCGATCACCCGATGGCCTTGGATCCGATCTACCTGATGGATATCTTCCGTTGAAAGATGATCTTGCTCGCTCGCTTGATTTAAGTCCATATCAACACGCTCTAAGTGTTGAGATTGTGCTTATGGTTTTGGTTTCTATGAAAAATTACCTGGATGACTAAATGAGGGATCGGGAAAACAAATGATCAGTGACAGAGGTCAAGAGAGAAGTGATCGGTCTTAGATAAAATAGGTCAATCAAACGGACAAAGGTAGACAGAAGAAAAACTACAAGCTGAGAGGAAAAACTTACAATCGGGTCTGCAAAAGGAGGAGTGACAGGAAAAAATATAGACTTAAGTAGAAACACAAACCTTTAAGGTTTTGACAAGTTTATGTGATAACACCCTCAACGTCGTAAGTGGGATCTTTTTCAAAGGTGAAAAGGCCCATGTCCCATCCACGTTTTCCAATCTGTATGAAAGTGTCAATATGTTGATCATCTATATCCAAGGGATCTTATAGTGCTCCTTCACTTCTGGGATCATGGAACGGCTTGTCATCAATATCCTCAAAAGGGTCATAACTCATAGTGTTCTCCTCTTGATGTGTAGGAGGAATAGTGACTTGGATGTCTTCATCTATGTCATTAAGTGAAAGCACTTCATCTTCATTAAATGCGTCCTCAGAATTTTCAACATGATAAGCTTCATCAGGATATTCTTAGAATATTTCTTCATAAGCATGTTCTTCAAGCACCTCTTTATCTATGAGGGCTTGGTCTTCGACAGATTCATGCAATAACTCTTTTACTTGGTTCATTAACTCTTCAATGACTTTATTAGCATTTCTTTCCCTTTCCATCTGCAAAATTTCCTTCCATGAGAAATGGAGAGGTTTTGGTTAATTCCAAGGTGCCATAGTCCCATCGAGTAGAAGAACACCTCAAAGGAGTATCCAAGGGAGAGAAAGGATCATCAAAGGATGAAAGGGGAAAACAGGGGAAAGGTAAGTAATGGAAAGGTGGGTTCGGGAAAGGTGGAGTTTCTAGACAAGATTTGAAGAAGGTTTGTCAAAGGAAATGGGTAGGTTCTTGGAGTGGAGTCTCCAGTAAATCTCAAGGTGAAGGATTTGGTAAAGATACTTTCAAAAAGTGTCGTTTAGGGAATGAAGAGGATTCAAAATCCTCCCCAAAAACGGAGCCAAAATGTTATAGAACAAGTTGTAGGTTAGGAAAATCCCTATGCAACCACAAAAGAAAGTGCTACAACTTGGGAATCCTACACCCAATGTCACCTCAATGTAGGTCTTGCACTTCAAGGGTGACTAGGTCACTCTAGGGAGGCGATCCCGGTGACCCTAGGGGGAATGAAAAGGATGAAGGGAAGTGTAAG
>WSFP011401690.1:0-26342 GCA_009831015.1 Picea engelmannii
GATCCACTCATAGTGAATCTTCAATCTTGCAGGTTTCTTTAGTGTTGAACATGTGTCTGAATAATGGTTATGCTTGCCACAATGTTGGCAAGGATGGAGATCAAAACACTGATTCTCCATGTAACCAAGTTGATTAGAATTTTGGCACTTAACATCCTAATCGTCAACATTTGAAGTTGATTTTTCTTGAAGAAATCCAATGCTCACAAAAAAAATTGGTTTGGAGTAATTTGGAATATGAAAGCTGCTTTTATTTTCATATCCTAAGCCATGTCAATTCCTATTGAAGCGTAATTATTCCCAAGGTCTGATGATGGGCTTGGAAAGATCATGTTGTACTTGATGGCGTGCTTCACATTTACTTTCACTTATACTTGTTGTATCACTTTGTGCTTTGGCATCTTCTTCTTACGATTCATTTTCATTGGAATTTGCTTATGAAGTTGGCTTGTTGATTTGTTCCTTCACCAATTGTTGATAAAAATCATCATCGTCATCATCATCATCATCATAGAGAGGTTTTTTCTGAACAAAAACTAGTTCGGAATACTTCATTGGCTATTGACTTTTGAGTTCTATCAACTTATCATTCAATAGATGGGATTGTTCTTGAAGAAGTATAACTTTAGCTTGCATCACATGAAAACACGGTAGCATTGATTGAAGATTTTCTTTGTTCAATATCACTGTGTTGTCTTCAGTGGTGTTTATTATAGTGTTTAGTAACTCTAATAATTCAGACTGTGCTCCATTTGAACACGCTCGCTTGAACTTCACGTTCACTTTGTCTTGTAGCTCTCTTGTACTCGATCGCTTTCTTATACTTTCAAGATCACTTGAAGTTTCTCACTTGAACTTGCTTCCAGGAAGTTAAGGATGCTGGTTACCACTGAAAATGCATCCAAACTTGTGGTGTTTTACAATGATTTGAGTTAAACTACTCAACCTTATCAATTTTGACTCAAAATTACAATGACTCTTGGGTGTCGGGCTTAATCGAGAATGCACCCAATTACAAAGAAAATCAACTTGATTTTATTACTTACAAAAATAACTATAGTTGATCTTGATTACTTAAAAAAAATACTTTTTGCAATTTTACAATAAGTGTCGATTTCAAAGTTGAGTTGATATTCAAATTTGATGATGCTTTGAGTCCTTGATTATGATCTTGATTTTTCCATTGTTGATGTGATTGACAATTTGATATCTTCGTTGCTTCTTAATTGAGAGCTTTGATTGTGCTTGAATGTATGTGCTTCACTAGCATTAATTGTGTACTTATCTTGTTGTGGATTCCATGTGTTTATAGTTGTAGACTAAATCATAAGCGTAGTGTCAAAACTCGACACAAAAAACCATGAAAACATTCACCATCGAATATAATACAAGGTGTACCTAAGATCCCCTTATTCAATTTCAAGCGGATCTGGGACATAGAGAAAAAACATTTGATTTTATTTGAGATGTCTTCTTGGTATCATAATGATGCACCCTTACTAACTACAATCCTGAAACCTTTCACCTAATATTCCCTTGTAACATATACTAGGTTCTCTTCACCAAAAAACATTTTACAAAATAATGATTCCAATCATCCTCACTCCTAAATCAGTAAGAACCCAAGTATCCTTTTACAAAATAAGATTTTCACCACCTAAAAATCCTTTTGCAAAATAAGAGTTTCACCAGGCCAAACAACTCTTAAAAGTTTGCAACCTTGTGCATTCCTTATTACAAAGAATAACCTTTGCAAATGCCTTTAATTTTCGAAAGTTTGCATAGTCCTTTATAATTTTAAGTAAGGGATAAATTTAAATTTATAATAATAATCCAAGGATTATTGAGATGTTCCTTTTTCTTTTTAATATCCCTCCTTCTCCACATGTGACTAAAACTTTATGAATTAATTATTTTATTTTACTTATGCTTATGAAAGTCAAATGTGCACACTTTATTTATTAAATTAAAATGCACTTACATGGAGAAAATTGAGTGCATTGAAGATCACATTGCCCATCGAATGTGAAGGAAATCATGTGGAGATCGGGAAACTGAATGCATGTGATATTGTTGTTGGGATTGAGATCTTTGGAGTGAACTTTGGCTTAGTTTCCTGCTGCATACGATCCATCTGAAGATTTTTTTTTTTGCAAGAGGTGCATGCTTTTCATTCTACTAAGGCATCAACAAAGAATATCGACCAATCCCTGGTGAAAAATTAGATCTGGATCATTGTATTAATGAATATATCGATCGCTTGCTGAAGTAGTAGATCACTGCATTTGGATTAAAGGATGTTTCTAAAGAATACTTGAACATTAATTGCGTTGAAATTTCTAGAATACTGGAAAATCATCAACATGAGGAGTTGGGTAATGATTCAATATACGATGATGTATATGCCCATGAGATTGCCAGAATTCTTCATGAAAACCATCATCTCCACAAACTGCAAGAAGTTGTAGCAATTGAGGGGGAAGAGGAGGTGAAATGAAAGATTCCCCACATTGAAGTTTCAGAAAGTAATCAATGTCTTCAAGTATAAGAGAAAACCAATAACTAGGAGAGATTATTTGTGATGATTTCCCCATGAAATTGTTTTCAGGTGACGTAGACATCAAGAGGGATCCATTTTTGGATTCTTCAATAGGAAAGAGAACAACATGGTGCCTCCATGTAGAATCATGGAAGAATTCAATATTGAAAAACAAAAAACCAGAACTGCCAGTCGAACAAAGAAATTCAATCTATATGGATTAAAAAATAACTATGTCATACCCATTACTGTTGTGGTTATGGAATGTGCATCCCACAATCTCCTTGAACTGATGGATCTACAGTTGTGATAATTTTTCTTTTTCTTTCAAAAATGGTCAGGAAAGTGTAGTGGTCACTCCACAAAAAAAGATCAGCAAAACGTCTAATTTATGGTTATTGGGAAGATCCAAGTCGTTGGATTTCCAAATCACAGATCAGATCTGTGCGCACAATCTTCAGATATGAGCATTTGACTAGTAGCAAGGCACCAATCCATTACTTTAGATCTCCAACACCATAGTGATAGGCCTTCAATTGCATATTTAAAAAAAAATCACCTTCCATGGATCACCACCATGGCTCTAAATATTAACAGGCCCTTAAGAACTATAAGAGCTCTGATACCAATTGAAGAAATTGAGCATAAGAATATTAAGACAAGAAGATTGACGGAAAAGGCCTGAAGCCATAATTCTCAACATTGTATTCATCTTAATGATACAAATATATAATACAATAATGAAACCACCTCAATTGTTCTCACATCGACACCTCATCAGGAGACAAGGTAGGAGGAAGAACTATAGGAATCTAGAAACACACTTAGGATAGAAACTATATCCTAACATGTAAAATATACAAAGGTGGTATACTAAGACGTAATGATTTTATATGATTAAGAGGCTAAAATCCAAGAGGAATCCTATATACATGAATGAAATATGTTATCTATGGTGAATTCCTACTCTGAATAATTCAACAAATACCAAAGCATAAAGGTGCTCAAGTGATTGAGACAAATTTGTGGGATTATAAGAAAACAAGCATGATTTAATGCTTCTTGGAAAAATGGATTCATGGTGAATTATCAAAGAAAACAATTATGAGAACATCCTTTTGAAGATCTTGGAAACCCAATTCCAATGGTGTACATGGTGTGTCAATTGGATTCTATACGAGACTATCTGAGCGAAGAGAAAAAAGAGGGATTTTCCATAAAAAGGGCTTCCCCTCCAATTTCTAATTGATTGTTTCACTTGGTGGAGAGGAGAAGGACCTAAATCTTGTCGATCTATATATAGACAAACTAACCATCAAAATTTGGATTTGTGACTTTTATGTTGGTGGTCCAACCCTACTTGTCATTTTCTATGGATTGGTGTTGTAGATTAGGTCCCACATTTCCCTTAGGGAACCCCTCATCAATTTTTGAGGGCCAATGCACTAAATGGAGGTGGTTTTTTTATTGATACCATAGGAAATACCCCCATTTCCTGCATTGACCAACACACAAAAAAATGGGTTTTTCTACATCATCCAAAAGTGACCCTTTTGGCCCAAAATTGTCAATTCGGCCAATTTTGAAGGGAGAACAATGGTAGCAACCACCAATTTGAAAAATATGATGAAAATACCTAAACAAATGTGGTTGTTTATAGATATGGATGAGTTCAAAGTACTCTAGAAAGAGAAAGAGTTCAACTGTATTTGTGCTCATGCTTAGAAGAACCAGGAAATAAGAGGAGTTCTACCTCAATATGGATTTCTCAAATATGTTGAGAACCCACTGATGAGAGTGGGTGAGGGTATCCTCTCTCATATAGTGTTATACTGGAATGAAAATGAAGAGGAATTCATGGTGCATGGATAGCATATTGATATCACTATACAAGACATATATTTCCTCAGAGAACTCCCTCTAATGGGAGTAGTAGGTGTTACCCGGTCTATATTACTTGAGGGAGGGAGTTGGAGGAGTTTATTGAGGCCCACTATGTACCTAGTGCTAGGGTCATAGAGTTTTCTATCCAAATGATGGAATTGGGGAAATTGGAGACATGATCTATGGTTGTGGAAGTGATCCACATATTTGGTAGCCACTCTATGCACAAAGTATCTAGAGGGAAGATGTTATTTATAGACTGAGTATTGGATGAGACCTACTTTGGTTGGGTCCAAATGATGTTGAAAATTCTAAAGTGCCAACTAACCTCGTGCTAATGGGATTCAAGATGGAATTGTGCATTTGGGATAGTCCTATATTCATTCTTTTTTGACAGGATACCCACTCTCTATTCTCATGTTCTCATTCATGATGGGGGCCCACAGGAACCTCAGATGTGGTGTTGGTGTAGCTACTGAGGTGAGGGGTAGGTGGGGACCTAGGAAATGTTTTTTGAGTTAATTTATTTGAACATTTGGATCATCTCCCAATATACATCAAAGAGTATTCATAGATAAGGATGAAATACCAAGGAGACTATGAGCTACCACTACCACTTGGTTGATCATGGGGAGCATATGGTGAGTATTGTAGCATCAAGTTGTTTATTTATTTTAATCTCATAGAGTAGAAGGTTTCAATAAATGGTACTAATGATATTGTATATGGAATTACAAACATTGCACCAATAAGGCTAGCAGGATAAACAACTTGAATTTGTAGAGGTGGGTTTATTGACCTCGGGACATCAGAGCCCAGGGAGAGAGTTGAGGATAAGGAGCTATTGTAGATATATCCCCCCTACTAATAGGTAATAAATCCCTCAAATATTCCCATGATCTGAGACAAATTGCAGGATAGAGAACTACACTATTTTCTCTGTATATTATCAAATTTATTCATATTCAAGTAAGAAGATAGAATGGCATACCTTTTGTCCGAAGATTGTTAATTATCTTGGATAATATAGCTCCGTCTTCTGCAACCTCCTTCTTACACAAAATGAGAAAACAAATACCAATCCTCACACCTCCTCAAGAATTAATAAATCCAAATCCAATCTAGATGTAATCCAATCTACTTGAGGAGAGAACAGATCTATCATCTATGGATAAATAAAAAAATATTGGAAGGGGAAAACCAAGTATATATATATATATATATATGGAGAAAAAAATACATTAGCCATGAAATTAACTTGAATCGTGGCTGAATTTAGCCTTGGACCTTAGTCTATCTCCTCCTTATCCCTCACATAAGTAAGGATGACTAATATGAAGACCAAATATTGTAGAAGATCTCCTCATAAATTCGTGTAGCATAATTCTAATGTATATTCTTCCCCCTCTTACCCTTGGAATGACTTATTTATATATATTGATGGAGGAGGCTAAGGGGGGATGCTTATAGCCTTTAGAACTAAATGAACCCTGAGTGTATTGAGAGTTCCTAAGCTCATATCATGAGATAAGAAACTTACCTGGTACTAATCTCATTGTAACTCATCAAATATACAAGGTTACAGGGGAATTCCTAGGTTGTCGACAGTGAAACCAGTCATCAGTCACGTGCTACCAGTGATGTAAACCACGATCAATCACACTCTACTAGGAAACAAGATCACAACTTCCCTCAAAATTAGTAAAATCTAAGGCATAAGAGTGTGTCTCAGAAGGGAAACATCAATACGTCCTCCATGTTTCCCTAGGGTGGAAAATGAGGCTATAACAGATACCCCCTAATGTATAAGGTCAAAAGAGAAACTGATGGTTGAAACACATTATGATAATGATGAACATGAGGTTGCATAAGGAAGGAGCTTAAGATCAAGGAACTAGTGAGTACTTACAATCAAACATCAACCAAACATATATAGATCATCCCTGAGGTAGGCATACCCATGCTTATAAGAGAACTAAGCATGGATTCCAACACAGTACACTGCATATCCATGAAGTAAAATGCATGACCATGGACACAAAAAATTACATAGTGGATCCATGTCGTCAAAGAGATCAGAGCTATGAGTAAATACAATATGGATCTATGTCACAGTATACATCAAGAAGACATCAAGCACCAATGAGAATGTTGACTCAGATGGTCAACAAGACAACAAATGGCTGATTCATGATTAACTTCCCTTAAACATATAGCAGGACATAATGATGACCTATCAACATTGACTCAAGAGCACCATTGATACAATGCAATAGTGCATGAGGCATTGAAGCACTCTCCATGGTGACTAGAAGAGTAACCAATCAGAGGATTATCTAACTTGTATTGATGGTACAAATCCTAGGAAAGCTATAACCCAAATGTAATAAAATGGCGCAAATAGGTGTCATGTTCAAGGGAGACATGACTGAAATATGCCACTTTTTAAAATACATATTAATGGTAAAAAAACACTCACTAATTTTTGTGAATGTCTCCTTCATTGTTTTACAATTGCAAAAGAGAGATAAAAGTTTTCTCAATAGTTAATTTTTTCATATAGTTTTATGAGTCCAAAAAAGAGAGAAAATTGTAATCGTGAGGTGTCTTTTTCATTGTTTAACGAGAATGAAAAAGATTTAAAATCGATCTCATCAATTGTATTTTCATGGTTTAACAAGCACAAAAAAGAGTTAAAAATGAGCTCGTATGGAGAGAACAAGTGGCTTAACAACATGCTTATATGTTGCAAGTGCATGCAACTAACTTGGGGAAAATGAATATAGACCAGTACTGGAAAGTGAGGTCCACTGATAGTAGTGATTCTCTCCATGGGTACAATGTCACAAAATGGAGGCAAGCTAATGCAAAAGGAAAGAGTTCAAGTGTTACTGCAATGGAGGTAAGTGATATCAAAGAAAATGGCAATGTAATAGTAGGCACTGAGACATAATAAAAAACTTCATGTGCAACCATAAAGTAACATAAGAATATGGGAACACCGTTGAGATATGGCCAAAACATAAATGAAGAGAGAATAATAAGTCTCAACTTCGAGTCATGGTCCACTGTTGCAAACAATGACCCACTTCTCTGGGTGCACAATGATCAAAGGGACAAAGCTACATTATAGATATGAGTGTATATATCTTGTTGTAAACATAGATCTTAAATCCATGAGAAACTACTCCCTCTAACAAAAAATGAACCAATGATATGATCCATGAGTACCATATCTATAACAAAATTAATCTCTACCCTAGAAATTATCTACTTTTTTAGTTGTAGTTATGAATGGAAAGGTTTTAGATCTATAGAAGAAGTGATAAAACAATACCCCCATGTCTGCAAGAATATCCCAATAGAAAAGAACGATCATACAGAGAGAGAGAGATATCATAGAACAAAGAGTATGTACATATGGTGTATGAGGAAGGAAAATCGTGGCTAAAACCTCAAATATGTTGTTAAAACCCTCATATTGTTTCAAAAAATATCAGATCACTTCAAAACACCTCAGATATGCTACTAAAACCCTTAAATCTTTGCTACAATAGTCAGATCACTGTAAAACACCTTGGATCACTGCAAAAAAAAATTGGGTCACTGCAAAACACCTCATATCTACTATTTAAACACTCGTCTCACTACAAAAAAGAGTCGGATCATTGAAAAACACCTCAGATTTGTTGCTAAAACCCTCAGATCACTTTAAAAAATGTCTTACCGTTGAAAAACACCTTGGATATGATGATAAAATCAATGGTTGATTTTACTGAGAACTACATCCTTGAACTGAAAAATGAGATTGAAAGCCAATATTTTCTATCAGAGTAGGTTATCATAATGGTCCATGTCACATACATGCATGAGCTAGATAGTAAAGAAGAAATCAAAGTTATATTGAAGGAGTATCAGTTATATATAGGTGATGATTGGTGCCATGAATTAGATTACATACATCATTTCTTTTAGTTTTTATACAATCACCTGAAGAAGAATAACAAATAGATGGATCAACATTGTGTTTGGTCATATGGTTGTATGAGCCATTTCAAAAATACCCATATATTTCAATGGTTGTGAATGTTACAAAACAATACAAAGTACCATGTATTTGTAACTATATAGAGAATGGGCACAATAAAGGGAAGCGTGATGGAGCAAGTGCATGCATTAAAACTGTGTTATGAAAGCAATAAATTAAGTTCAAAACTATTTTCCTCATTCGAGGGGACAAGAGGGAAAGAAGACCAATCAACCCAGAAAGTGCATGCATATAGATATTTTTGGGAGGTGGTCAATGTAGATTGATCACATTCATATAGATGTAAGGCAATCTAGGGAACTTGTTCAATACTTCATTTAGTTCAAACATTAGACAATGAAATAGTTGAAATATGGATGAGAAAAATCTCTTGCTTCTATGGTCCATATAGTAGTCGTGAATGGGATGATTGTGAATCCATGGACTATGTTGATAGATGGGATCATGTATCACACCCCATTGGTTAATGTATAACTATGGAATTATCCCATTTTGATGAGGACAAATAAAATATTTCACCAAATTATGATAATGTCTTAGATATCCTACAACCAAGTTTGGTGATATCATAAAACGAAGTGTTATATCACAAATTTCCACACCTATGTATTTGTGACATGGCCTTACCCTTTTCCCTAGCTTTCTAAGTAAAATCCCAAACTTTCCTCATCAAATTCATCTAAAAAAATTGAAATTTGTTGATATCCATATATTTCCTTTATGCAACATGTAGACATTCGTGCCTTGCAAGATTATATCCCACGAATGCCCTTAAAAATCATTAAAAATAAAATAATTCCACAATTTCCGACGGGTTTTTCGTTTGATATTGTTTCCCAAAATCCCTGATCCCATACTAAATATATTTCAACCTCCCCAGCCTCATTGGGATGGTATAAAATCACCTTTTAGGATAAAGATGAGGGCAAGTTTGATGGTGCAAGGTTATGCTATTGAGATTTACCAAGCTTCCCTAATCCTTTCATGCTCTGAGTAGCATCCCTTGACCTGAAAACTCATTTTCCAGTGTTCCTTCCTCTCCTATATATCCATAAGGTGTGTTCCTATCCTTATTGGGTTATGTGAGGAAGATCCTAGCTATTGAGTTGATGCTCGAAGGACTTGTGGAGGAATCCAAGCGGTTGGCTCTGAAGCAGTGTTGAAAGTTGGACTAGGTTGTAACCAAATTTCATATATTGTTAACAATAGAAGAGATCTATTTCCCTCCCATATTGTGTTCATTTCAATATTATATGTTGTTATTATTCATATATGCTTTGATTTATGCACTTGATATATGCTTCTTTAACCTATAACTACCTTGTTCCAACACTATCTTGGTTTCTTATTGTAGGCTAGTTTTGGAAGAGACCATGAGCTATTCAAGAAACTAGAGCAGGGATCGACATCGAATGAAGGGTTTAAGGTGAATTTATTCTCCTTCTCCCTTCCCTTCTCTCTCCTAGTGAAAAGTAGTTATTTCTTATTTGCATGCTTGTTTGTGAGGGTAGATTTCAGTCTTCTTATTTAGGTCTTTCTTTGTTTGCAAATTTTTTGTCCTTGTTTTGCATTATGTATTTGAAAAGAGATTTTGGGTTGCATTACAAAGTGTTTCAAATATTGCATACGAAAATACTCTGCTTTCATCATTGAAAAGAAAAGAGTTTTTTTTAAGCATTGTTGCACACCTTTTTCATTTGAAGAAACAACATACTACATTGTGTTATTAAGTTATTTACTTTTGGAGTCTGTTATTAACACCATTAAAGTTTTCATTCTTGCCTTTATTGAGTAACAAAAACCCTTAAAATGAATTATTAACTAAAACTTTATTAGACATGTTCATTTTTATAGGGTACACGAACAAGTTTAGGCTAGGGCCTTGGTTTAGGGTGGAGAGTAAATCTCTCCAAGGCCACAAGAAGAGCGTAGGAGTTTGAGCTAGGGAGAGTCTAAATCTAACCATCATATAATTATAGTTGGGAGACTCCTCTAACACAGGAAATAAACATGAGGTCACGTGAAGGAGAGTCGAGGAGAGATCCCTCTGAATCTTAATTGAGCATAGCAAAATGATTGTATATTGGGGGTTTCGTTAGTACCCATACCTCCATGAGAGACGTCTATTTCGAGGTTTCAGGCTTAGCTACCCTTCCCATATGTTTGATCCCAATTTTCAACTATAGCCACCCCCCCGGACACTGACTGTGAGTTAGTTACTTTAGTAGCCATTCCTAGGGATCTTAGAAGGTGACTATGAGGGTTTACCATGGTACCTGGTGTGGATTTCAAATCACACTTTTCAGTACTACTGGAGGGTTCCCCATGAAGCATGAGTACTTGAAACGAATAATGTGTCTTAGTGGAGGTCAGGAAAACCTCTTCTCATTCCTTCGTTCGTTGATCCATGGGGCTTAATCGACCCATTCCTCCATCTAAAAGACCCTTTACCTTGCCTTCTGTGTAACAAACCCGACCCCTAAATACCATTTCTAGGGATGGGGAATCAAATGTTTTCTCATTCAAATCATCTCAAATAATCTCCCCAAGGTATTCATCCTCTTCTACTCATCCGTAGCTTTCTAACGACTATTATTGCCTCTAATCTGACCTTTGGTCTACAAGATTTGGCCTTCCAAAGTTATTCAGTCATTATTAGTTGGGGTCTTCAACATTCAATGCTAAACTCCCATTTTATTACTACACACATACTCCCCAAAGTCCTAAAATATCTCCATGTGGCCTTGGACATTCGATGATCAACATTTCGAATTCTACATTGAACGTCGACATTCAATGTTGAGTTTGGATTTTTGGAATTCGACGATCGACGTTGAACATCCCTTTACTATACTACACCCCAAATATTTTGAACTCCTGAAGTTCTAGACTCCTGGAGTCATAGTCACATCATCGACCACGTTGGCCAGGCAGGAACGAACCAGAGATGGACATGCGACGAGGGCCAGGGGTGTCACATGTCCTCATTAGGGGGTGACATGTGCCATGCTCTAATAGGCATAATAGGTCTGCAAAACCTCCATATGTCGATGACATATGGCACCTTAGTTGCGGGTCCATGTCATCCTGGATGACGTTATTGAGCCACATCAACTTTAGAAAATAGGTCTTCCAAAGTCCTTCATATCTCACATTCAATATATATCCACATACATCCATAAATCCATGGCTTTGATTTCTTACAACTACGGGCTTCAAAGCTTATCAACACTCCACACCTCAAATCCCCTAGATTGTCAAGTCTCCAAACTAAAGGATGTGGCACCACGTGTCCCCTACCTGTCAACGACTAAAATTTACTCTGTTGTTCATGACTTTAGGACTCTTCACACTTTGAAGACTCTCATCCAAGTTCCTCTGGAGTGCTAAGTATCCGGACTACATGATCTAGCAACACGCATCCTTAATGATGGATGGTTGGCATGGAATCCGACCTTCGATGCTCCGGCAAAGTGCACATTCACCTTCAGGTCAAAATCTCCCAGATATACTTGATTCATGGACACCTGTCCTGGTTGATGGATGGTTAAGAGGGTTTCTCAATGGAGTCCCCATATTGATGGTTGAGGAGGATCTCGAAGGACCCGAAGATCGACGATCCACATTACTTCATAAATTCAACATTCGGGGGTCCAACATATATCTTCCAACTTCCTCTCCGGAGTTCCAAATATCTGAACCACAACCAATATATTGCCCCATGAACCTAGAGTTCATGGCCATGATTTACTCTGGTTAGTAGTGATTCGGGGAAACTCGCATGTCCTTATGTCTACACAATGATACCGTTGAATACTCAAACTTCTGGATATTCGTTGATATGTGGACATGTGTCCCTCTATTCTCAATGGTCCAAATTAACTTCGCGACTCTGACATTCGGGGGTTTTGAAATTACAACACCCCTGTCCTCCTAAATTTTTCAACGTCGGGATGACTGCATCGTAGATCCGACGGTTGTGATAGTTCCCAGGCATATACAGATCTACGACCCATATTAACTTCGAGTTTCGATACTTTAGAGGATCTGTCTCTCGTACGACGAATACCAAAATTCGTCGAACTTGTAAATACTGGAGGAGTTGAGGAGTTAACTTCTGCACTCCTTCTCCAAATCCAATGTTCGTGACAGACCTTGGATCCTCCTGAACGGATATCATTTGTTCATCTTCCAAATGAAAGGATATTCCACTTTTTAGACTTAATATTGCTATCCTTCCTGAGCTTTGTCAGTTTTGAAAGACTTAGGCACTGGAGTACGATTTGCGCTCTTTCTCCTTATCTTAATAGACTCATTTTTCGAGGATACTCACAACAACTAGGATTGTCGACATCCATACGGGAAACTATGTCTAAGGTAGATGAACTCACAGTTCCTTTGCTTAAACTTGAGCCACTACAGGGATAAAGTATTTACATATACAAAAAATATAGTTCTTTACTTTATTAAATACACAATCAAGCAAAGATAAAAGTACACAGTCTAATCATCAATAAAACATGCACATCCTTGAAACATTCACAAGATATCCAACTTTAATTTACAGTTACAGTTCAATTACACAAGATATGAGAGTATTTATCTATTACAAGTTGCATCCAACTAACTGTTTGAGGGCGTTCTCCTTTACACCCAACCATAGGCTCGGAGGAATTCATTCTTAGTGCTCTAGCCACCCTTGTACCAAGCCATGATGTCACCAGGGAAATTTATGCAATTTCTCAGAAATCCTCTCTTTTTCATAGAAAACCTGTGAGGTTTATCAGATGCTTCCTCATCATAAAACTCACAGCCTTTATATTTCCTTCTACATATCCAGGTCGTGCATTCCCCTATGTTCATGTGCCTTTTTCTGGTGTCTCTTCTGCTCTCTACAAATCCTCACACCCTCTCCTCCACTTTTTGTGTGTGAAATATCCCTCTCATGCCCTTCCTAGGATGGTTCTTGACCTATCTGGTTCCTTTTGTCAGAAGGAAACTCGATTCAGCCTAGTCTGCTAGACCCTGCAATACTTCGGGATGACATTCTTCGGTCATACTATGCTTCCCATTCATGGGGGTTATTTAGTATTCAACCACCATTCTTTCCTTCTGTTAGCACTAGAAGTCACCTCTAGATTGCGGAAAAGGTAAGACCAATACCCATCAGTTTTATGTCACAATGAATAAATTTAAGGGTGGTGTAATCGACGCAGACTCAGGATTATATCATTTTAACTTAGAAAAATGGGCTAGTGTGCACAGGTAGATGAGGTCTTGATCTAACTTCAGTCATCAATTTGTAGCAAGAGTGAGTAGGGGTAATAACTTGAGAGGAATGAAGAAGTCTTCTATGGACATCCGGTCTTCCACTAGCTGAAAGAGGAAAAACTCTGAAGAAAATATCCTCTTGGTTCAGGGTTTCAAGGAACTGAATGAATTTATCACTAAATTGAAATCAAACATACATCACAATTCAATAACAACAACCCGACTGTATCTTCCATTCCCGAGTCACTCAGTGTTACGAGAAAAAAAATCACAAGAAATTGATTAAAACTGGTCGTGATGCCACTGTGATCAAGCCTACATCACAAGAACATAACTACTCTCGACTGGATAATCCATGCCCAAGTGTATTAACATATCTATTACAGAGATATGGAAGGAAACTGACTTTCATTAAATAAGAAGTCTCAAATACAGATACATAACCAGAGAACCAGAGGCTTCATTAAAAATTTAGAAATCGGGAGTTTAGCTCAACCATCGACCATAACAAAATATAAAAATTGAGTATTTAAACTCAGAGCCCCGGTCCCCACTAGGAGTCTCACTAGGCTACTATAATCAAATCTTTGCATTTGAATCTTCTTCTGTCAAACCGCACTTGCATTCCTCTGTCAGATGGAAGATCGGATCAGTATGGGTTTTGCAGGAAAATCCATTGACAAGGGAATTTTCAGCTGACAGTTTTCCTCCACGATCAGCTCTTCCATGATTTCCATTTATGGGGTGAGACAAGGTTTCAACAACCTCCCCCATTTCCATTAACTACCTTCGTCAGGATCGGGAAAATATCTGACACCCATAAATGTTCCAGGTGAGCTCACGACATCTTTGAGTCAATTCAGGCGCCTTGAGGCCACACTGATCCTTCTCTGTGACCAACTTGGGTGCTTCAAGATTTTTCACAGCTTTCTTTCATAGTCCCCCGCGACCTCGGGCAATTACCTCGTGCTTATCCCATATGAAATTTTGGGATTTCTCATTTCGGGATTTCTCACTTTCCTTGACTTCAAATATTCTGATTCTCGATCCCGCGAAATGACCCATCTAAATAAACGATTGGATTTTCTTTGGATTTGATGGCCACGATCATTTCCTTAAACAATATCGGTTTCCTGTTGCTCGATAGGTGCTTTTCCCTTATTTATGGCCCTACTTTTATATGACCGCGGGTTGTGATCGTGGGTCCAACTCTGAGGCGCATCACGATTTCGCATTTCATGAACTCATGCTGTGCTCCATGCTCAAACCCCCAAGTCATGAAATCATGATTTCTTAGATCAGGTGCCACACATCCCCTTTGATCGAACGGGCCATTGAATTTCGACATTTCGGGACCTCAGGTCATCGAAAATTATGATTTGAGCCTTTTCCAAAACAACTTTCTCCATGATGATCCTGTGCCACCTGTCCTTCTGAAATAAACGACCCAGATCATTTCACGACTTCATGTTTCGCGAGTCCTCGTGAATCTTCCCTTTGACTGCTTCATTTTGTGAGTCAGCGAAATGTTGATCCTGTGCCATGTGTCCTTCCCAGTGGCAATGGCCAGGATTGACCTCATGATTTTAGACCTCTGTTTGACACTAAGCTTTGTGCGACTATATGATCCCGATCTCCCGAGGGTCGTCGATCTAATCACCCTGATGGATCTCTACCATTGAAAGTTGATCTCGCTCACTTGCTTTATTTGAGTCCATATCAGACCACTCTAAGTGTTCTGCTTATGCTTATGGCTACAGTCCCTGTAAATGAATATAAAATAGAGAGAAGTGATCGACCATAGAGAAAATATAAAGTCTTAGGACCAACACCTCTCAGGAAGGAAAGAAGAAGAAAAACTATAAGCCGAGAGGAAAAACTTACAATCGGGTCTGCAAAAGGATAAGAGACAAACAAAAATACAGACTTAGGTAGAAACCACAAACCCCTAAGGCTCTGACAAGTTTATGTGATAACATTTGGCTCCACAGGGGATGGCATGCTCCCTGTGAGTTTCCAAGAACATGCAGTTCCAGTGCCTTCTGCTTTGGGTTATGGAGTCTCCTACTAAAAACAAAATAAACATAAAACAAGAGCAGTATTTACAATGGTGGAAAGTTGACCGTGGCTTTAAAGAATAAAATTTTTAAGGAATTTCCCATTTACTGGGCCACCAAAAAATTCATCACCCTCCACATTCTGCAACCTGTAAGTATTATTTGGAAATGATTCATAAATCTATAAGGGGTTGATCCAAAGGGCTTCAAATTTGCCATGATTTCCCTTTTCATGTTTGGGCGCATCCCATTTGAGTACTAAATCTCCCAAATGGAAATCCTCTTTACTTCTCTTCCTGTCAAAGATTTTCTTCATCCTTTTCTTTCGGTCACATGCCTTGTCCATCACTTGCTCTCTAGTCTACTGCACTTCTACCAACTGATGTATCCTTCTGATCATGTCATCAGACTCTCCTTGGTAGTCCTAAAAGAATTTATCCACAGGCAGGAAAAGATGAGTAGGAAAGACTTCTTCAGTTCCATATACAATCTGGAAAGGAGAGAGACCCAACGACCTCTTTTTTGTCACTCTATCAGCCCACAGAGAAAATTTGAGCTTTGAATCCCATGCATTCTTGTTGTCCCCTAACAGTCTTTTGATGATCTTGATAAGGCCTTTGTTAGAGGACTCTGCTAGTCCATTTCCTTGGGGGTAATAAGGGGTAGAGTGGATCAGTGCAATTCTAAACTGCTCACAAAACTTGACCAGTGGTTCATCCTTGAAGGATGTCGCATATTCAGTGATTTTATGTTCGGGCAACCGAACCTTGCTATAATATATCCAAGAAAACCAATGATTACTTTGTGAGAAGAACTCCTTGTGGGGATAGCTTCTATCCATTTGGTGAAGTAATCGGTGGCGGTCAAGATCCATCTATGCTGAGCACTCGAAG
The DNA here is from genome assembly GCA_009831015.1 of Picea engelmannii. Taxonomy (NCBI): domain Eukaryota; kingdom Viridiplantae; phylum Streptophyta; class Pinopsida; order Pinales; family Pinaceae; genus Picea; species Picea engelmannii. Next base: position 16,693 of record WSFP011401690.1, read on the forward strand.
GGGGATGAATCTCCCCTATAAAGTCTAGGCCCCACTACTGAAAGGGTCCTATAGCTTCCATAGGCTTCAATGGAAGAGACTTGAGTTGATGCTTCCTAGAGAATTTCTGACATTTGATGCAACCCCTAATTTTCGCGCAGACATCGGTGAATAGAGTAGGCCATTAGTACCCAGCCCTGAGAATTTTGTAGGTTGTGGTTCTCCATAAATGATGTCCACCACACAGGATTTCATGGAAATCAAACATAACCTTTTGGGCCTCCTATGGGTCTAAACATATCAGAAGCACACCTAGAGGGTCTTTCCAATACAATACCTGGTCAATAAGGAAATATCTAATTTCTTTAAGATTTAAAGCTCTTGCCTTTCCTTTTCCCATACCATCAGGGAGATTTAACTCTTGTAGGAATTATATAATGTCTTTGTACCAGGTGCATTCTTCCAATGGAGGGTTGTCTTGAGAACTTTTATCAAACAACTCAGCTTGCGGATCTTCTGAGCAAGTGTTGATGAAGTTAACCCCCAAATATTTACAATTAGATTCATCCAACATCTTGGCTAAACCTTGGCCTTTAATTACTTTGGTGGGTTTTATTTCCATAACAAACTCAAGGATTTTGGCAATCCACTTGCTCCTTCTCTAGTCTATGTCAGGCTGCATGAGAATGTCCTTCACAAAAGCTGAAGGAACATACACAATGATCTTTGAATGCAAAACATAGACTCTGAAAGATTTGAGATCTTTCACCAAGGCATAGGCCTACTTCTCCATGATGTCATATCTAACTTCTACATCTCTCAGTGCTCTGTTGAAAAAAGAAATAGGCTGCTCCATCCCTGCATCATTCTTTTGTAGTAAAACAACGACCACTGTTTCAAATGAAGCAAAGACAAACATCATAAAATACTTGGAATAATTAGGACTGACTATCATAGGTGATTTAGTTAGTGCCTTCTTTATTTGGTTGAAGGAATCTCTGGACTCGACAGTCCATTTTACTTCGTTCCCTTTCCTGAGCATGGTTGTGATATGCTTCACCAATTCAGCAAAATTTGAAACAAATCTTCTCAGAAAATTGATTTTTCCTAGGAAGGACTGAAAATCCTTCCTAGACCTGGGAAGTGACAAGGTTTGAATAGCTTCTACCCTTCTTGAATCAATTCTGACCCCCTCAGCTGATACAATGTGTCCCAACAATTTTCCCTCTTTCATGGAAAATAAAGACTTCTTGGGATTTAGGGAGAGACCAAACCTTCTGCATTTCAAAAAGACTTTCCTCAAATGTTGAGCGTGTTCTTTATAATATTTGGAGAAGACCGTTATGTCATCTAGATAGATGACCATAAATTTGTCTCTTTCTCCAATAAAGGCAATGTCCATGGCTCGTTGGAAGGTTTCTCCTATGTTCATCAATCCAAAGGGCATTTTGGCATACATGAATGTGCCCCAAGGAGTGGTGAAAGTTGTCTTTTCTCTGTCTTTAGGCAGGACAAAGATCTGACTATACCTAGAAAATCCATCAATCATGAAAATCCTGGATGCACCTGTCACCCTCTACAATAACTATTCCACATTTGGCAAAGGATAATTGTCCTTCTTAGAGCTTCTGTTCAGATTCCTGAAATTGACAGAGAGTCTGATTTCTCCATTCTTCTTCCTCACTGGGACCAAGTTGGCCACCCATTTAGAATATCTCAAAGGGACAATGATTTGGACATCCAACAATGTCTTTACCTCCCTTTCCATAATAGGCAACAACATAGGATTTATTTGTCTTAATTTCTTCCTAAATTGTTTGGCCTCCTCCTTCAATGGAATCATATTCTCAATAAAGTTGGTGTCATATGTTTCGAGGTCTTCATAGGTATAGGAAAACACATCAGTGAATTCTCTCAATAACTGAGCATACTCGGCCCTTTGCTCCCTTGACAAGTTTCTCAACAACTTGACAAACTTTGGTTCCTTCTCTATGCCAATATTGCACTCAGCTACGTCAGCATTCTTGTTTGAAATCTTGCCCTTTACTGCCACATCATTTTTGTCAAATAATCTTTCCAAAGGAACTAGCCCCTTTGGGATGTGATTGCTCGACAGTTGAACAATATGATGATCAACAATTTTGTTTCAAAAAACATCAGAATGAGGATCTATTTCAGAGTCAGGATCTTGATCAATGTGTAATGTAGAAAACTCACCAATAGTCTCCAGGAATATTTTGATCTCAAGAATGTCCTCAAACACTTTCCAATGCTTGACGTTGTCATGTATGGAGGGTTTATATTTCACTTCTATATCATATTTGGGTTTAGGTGGCGGAGGGATTCTAAAATTACTTGATAAGACAACAATAGAATCAACCATGATGTTTTCTTCTTTGGGAACAAATGAAATTTTCAAGGCCAAGAAGAAGATGTCAACTAGGTCCCACACTTCATTTATATAACTCCTAAGCCGAGGGTGTTTGGCCTAATAAATATTTCTGATCTGATGGTCAATCAACTCAGCATCCCCAAACACAGATATCTCTTCAATTCCCATGTCTTTTGCAGCCCTCAAACCCAAACCAAGATCTTCATATTATGTCACATTGTTGGTAGCTTCAAACTCTAATTTGTATGACAGAGATATGATTTCTTGAATAGGTGAAATAAAGACCAGCCCGACACCAACACCTTCTCCAGAAGAGGCTCCATCGAAGAACATTTTCCACACAGAGGTAATTGGATGAAAATATTCACAGAGAGTAATGGACTTTCTGATCTCAAGAGGATGTTCAGGGGCATCAGTGAGTTGCAATAAGCTGGATCCCAAATCAATATCAAGGGAAAATATAGGATGATTGGTGGGGTCTACTTCATCACTGATAATGTAGGCCAACTGAGCTTCTCTATAGAGTCTTCTATTGTCCTCTCGAAACACAGGAATGGTAGCATATGTGAGGTCCATATGTAATGTTTCCCCAAGCCTTTTTATCCAATATCTTGATAATAACATTCCAAAATTGGGAGGAACATCAGCCACCATGATATCCATGGCCACACTTTTCATGGGAAGTTGAAATAAGGTTACAACCATATCTTTGATGACCCCAATACATTGCACCCTCCTTGAATCAAAAGAATACAAATCATGATAATCTTTTGTGATTTCTAATCTGAGTTCTTCCATGATAGTTTTGGGCATGAGATTATGAGATACCCCTAAGTCCATCAAACAGTTATGCAACACCCTATCATGTATGTTTAGTGATGTATAGAAGGGAGGGGATGAATCATCTCTATATTCTACCATAGGACCTAAGATGACTGTTGTCTTTTCAACTTAGAGATTTACTGAGTTTGTGGAATCACAAGATGGCTTAGACTGCAACAACTTAGAGAGGGGTTTTCTAAAATCTTCATTCTTGACTAGCTCTGAAAGGGGCACATGGATCCTAATTTTTTGAATTTCGTGCTCAAAGCTAAAGGAGGAAGGGGGCTTCAAAATTTCTCTCACTTTTGGGACAACACTTTTGGCTACTGGTGAGGGATTTTGGGATTTATTTTCCTAGTTGTTGCTTGCTACATCGTGGGCAGGTTTTTCTTCTCTGGTAGGTTGTTCAGAAACATCAGGCTTCCTTTCTTTATTTTTGTACCTGAGGTTGTATCTATTTGGGTTGTCGTTGGCCTTACCCACCTTCCTCAGCTCGTTCAATTGGTTGTCTATGAGAGAATCTTTGTATGTTGATTGAGTTAAATGGGGAAATGGGGAGGTGTCTCCAATGCAATGAATTTCAGGGTCAATCTCTTCTTCCTCTCCTTCTTCATCAGCAATGAGGTTATTTTGGAGAGGGTTTTGGGTTTTCTGAACATCCCTATCTTTGTTTCTGGGCTCTCTTCGAAGTATCTGAGGGGTATTGTTCGGTCTTCTGAAGTTTCCTTAGTTGTCATCATTTTGGAAATTCTTATAACCTTGCTTCCCTTTGAATTTCATCTTCTCCATTTCTGTAGATAGGGACTTTACCATCTTGGTCAATTCATCCACTTAAGGGTGAGATGCAGAAGAACCGGAGGTTGAGGCTTCATATCTTCCCCTTTCTCTGTCTCTGTCAGTTTTCTTCCTAAGTCTGTCAACCGCCAACACATTAGATTCTACTTCCAAGGCGACATCTTGCATATGAGACAAGGAAGTAGCTCTTCTTTCTCTGAGCAGGAGGCAAAATTCAGGGTCAAAATCACTAGCATAAGTAATTTTGGCAAAGGTGTTGTTGGGAAAAATACCCTACGGACTAGCAAACTAGTGTTAGACTTGCATGCATATTTTGACCGTAAAGAAATGACTTTTTAACCTACCACCCAAAACTTAAACCCCTCTTTCATGATACATGCATGGAAAGGAACTACTAACCTTTTTACTGATTTTTGGTGTAGATCCTTCGTTGCGCTTTGCCCGCTTGCTTGCACTGCTCCTTCCAAAGTTAACCTGCAATCAAGACAAACAACTACGCATGCATGCTAATTTTCTACTTGAGGGTTAGAAATTAAGAAAAAATTACACAAACCATAGATAACTCATGCATTGGGACAGGAAAAGTATTCTTTCATTATTTTCAAAATGAATCAACTTACAATCAAAGTCGAGACCGGCCACCGCTCCTTGATCCTGATCCTGGCCTCTTCCTCTTCTTTTGTCCTCCAACTGCTTTGCGTTAATTCTCCTTAGGCTTGAGGAAAGGCTAAAGGGTTGGGACAATGGATTCGGAAAATGGGCAGAGTTTCTTCACTATAATTTTCCTCCTCCAAATGGTACCCCTACCCCTTCTTTTATAGGCTAGAAGGAGCTAGGGTTTTGGACGAACTCTCGGCCATGCATGGCCGGGAGTTTCAGTTAACTGACCCATAGCTTTTTGTCCCATCGGTAACTTTCCTATTTTTGTGTTTTGTTAGGTACACGCGGGATGTAGTAGTCCTGCCAGTGTGTACACGCATGCAGTACTGGGTTAGGGCACATGGGCCTTGACCCAAGAGGATTTTCAAGGAGGTTGTTCAGCAGATGTTTTGGCAATGAAGGGATATGAGTTGGCCTGATGCCAGGTAAGCATGTGTGGTGCAATTTAGGGTTATAACAAGAGGCTTCTGTGGGATTTATCTCAACAGGGATCTTATTATACATTTTGTTGAACCATTTGGAGAAATCAGAGACTGATTCTTCCTCTTTCCTCTTTAGGTACCCGAACTTTGTGATATAATACATAAATTATTTTTTATCCCCCCCATTTCCTCAAGAATACAGCATCTAAAGCCTCAATCCCAACAATGGATCTAGGGGTCATTCCCCTAAACCATTTCCTAACCTCACCATCAAGGCTCTGGACAAAGACTCTCATCCATACATCCTCGTTTTCGATGTTTAGATTGCTTGCATAACTGTATAAGGAAGCAAGGTCCTCTTCAACAATTATGTCTTCTTCTCCTGTGAATTTGGGCATACAATTTAGGTAATCTCCAGCAGGGAGAGAATTCATTGGCTAAGGTAGGAATAGAGGGGCATATCTTGTAGCCACTATAGCATCCATTCTACTTCTAGAGGGATTGGCACCTACCATAGGGATGATAGGTGGAGGAGAACTAGGAGGGGAAGGGGTTCAAACAGGGGACACTAAAACTAAGCTTCCATAAGGAAAGGGAAACAAACAAAGGATTTGGAGAAAGGGCTATAGGGATAGATGGAACAAAGGTTTTGTTTTCTTCAAAATCAGTAACTCTAACAGGAGTAGGAGTAATAAAACCTAGAGTGGGAAAATATTCTGAGGTCTGGGGTCTAGACCAAGCTACAACTTTAGGGGAAATAGTAATGACAAAGATTTCTCCTTCCAATCCAAAACCAAGAGGAGAAAACTCAACAAGAACACTCCCAAAATTTAAACTTCGGGAAACTCCAACAAATGGTATAATAGGAAAACAAGAAACAAATATCAGAGTTTCTAGAAGAGGATAATGAAAATCATCAAAAATACCTGGTTCAACAGTAGAATTACTTTCTCGAAGGGTATTTCCCTTTCTAATAATTTTCTTTGGGTTAGATTCAGGTGTTGCTAGAGGCAATTGTGGAGTAGACCTCATTTGTTTGCCTCTAGAAGCCACAACTGAAACAGTGAAGTTTCCAGTGGATTCACATCCATGGATTCTCCAGGTGCACAGTTGTAATATTTGATGTACTAAGTTCTGATGCACCTTCAGAACTAATAATCTTTGTCATTCAATCCCAGGGAAAATATTCAATTCGTCCCCGACAACGGTGCCAGAAATGTTATCACTAGAAGTCACCTCTGGATTGCGGCAGAGGTAAGCCTAATACCCATCAATTTTATGTCACAATGAATAAATTTAAGGGTGGTCTAATGGATGCAGACTAAGGATTATATTGTTTTAAATCAAGAAATTGGGCTAGTGTGCACAGGTAGATGGGGTCTTGATCTAACTTCAGTCAACAAGTTGTTGCAAGGGTGAGTAGGGGGGAGAACTTGAGAGGAATGAAGAATTCTGCTATGGACATCGAGTCTTCTAGCAACTTAAAGAGGAAAAAATATGAAGACAAGATCCTCTTGGTTCAATGTTTCAAGGAAATAAATGAATTTATCACTGAACTGAAATAAAAAAATACATCATAATTCAATAACAACAACCCGACTGGTACTTCCATGCCCGAGTCACTCAGTGTTAGGGGAAACAAAATCAGAAGAAACTGATTAAAACTGGTCATGATGCCACTGTGATCAAACCTACATCACAAGAACATAACTACCCTCGACTGGATCATCCATGCATGAGTGTCTTAACACAACTGTTACAGAGATATGGAAGGAAACTAACTTTAATTAAACAAGAAGTCTCAAATACAAATACATAACCAGAGAACCAGAGGCTTCATTAAAAATTTACAAATAGGGATCTTAGCTCAACCATCGACCATAAACAAATATCAAAACTGAGTATTTATACTCAGAACCCCCTCCACCACTAAGAGTGTGACCATGCTACTATAATCAAAGCTTTGCATCTGAATCTTCTACTATCATACCACACTTGTATTCCTCTGTCAGACACAAGATCAGATCAGTATGGGTTTTGTAGGAAAATCCATTGACAGGGGAATTTTCAGTTGACAGTTTGCCTCCACAGCCAACTCTTCCATTCTTTCCATTTATGGGGTGAGACGCGGTTTGAACAACCTCCCCCATTTCCATTAATTACCTTCATCGGGATTGGGAAAATATCTAACACCCATAAATGTTCCAGGCGAGCTCACGACTCCTTCGAGTCAATTCAGGCGACTTGAGGCCACACTGATCCTTCTTTGTGACCAACTTGGGTGCTTCGTGCTTTTTCACAACTACCTTTCATAGCCCCTCGTGACCTCGTGCTTGTCCCATATGAAATTTCATGATTTCACATTTTGGGAGCTCTCACTTGCCTTGACTTCAAATATTCTGATGCTCGATCCCGCGAAATGACCCATCTAAATCGACAGTCATATTTTCTTTGGATTTGACGGCCACGATCATTTCCTTAAACAATCTTATCTACCCGTTGCTTGATAGGTTCTTTCCCCTTCTTTATTGCCCTACTTTCATATGACCGTGGGTTGTAATCATGGGCCCAACTCTTAGGCACATTGTGATTTCACGTTTCACGAACTCACGCTGTGCTCCATGCTCAAACCCCCAAGTCACAAAATTGTGATGTTTTGGATCAGGCGCCACACATCCCCTTTATCGGATGTCCCATTGAATTTTGGGACCTCAGGCCATTGGAAATTCTAATTTGATCCTTTTCCGAAACAACTTTCTTCATGTTGATCCTGCGCCACCTGTCCTTCTGAAATAAATGGCCTAGATCATTTCATGATTTCATGTTTCATGACTCCTCATGAATCTGTCCTTTGACTGCTTCATTCTGCGAGTCAACAAAATGTTGAACCTGTGCCACATGTCCTTCCTAGTGGTAATGACCATGATTGACCTCACGATTTCGGACCTCTGTTTGACGCTAAGCTTTCTGCAACTCTATGATCCCAATCTCCCGAGGGTCGTCAATCTGATTTCCCTGATGGAATCTCTCTACCATTGAAAGTTGATCTCTCTCACTTGCTTGATTTGAGTCCATATCAAACCGCTCTAAGTGTTGCGCTTGTGCTTATGGATGCATTCCCTATAAATGAATACTTGGATGACTGACTAAGGGCTCAGGAATGAAGAAGGATCAGTGACAGAGGTAAAGAGAGAGAAGTGATTGACCATAGAGAAAACATAAAGGATTAGGGACGACACCTCTCAAGCAAGCAAGAAGAAGAAAAATTATAAGCTGAGAGGAAAAACTTACAATCGAGTCTACAAAAGGAGAAGAGACAGAAAAAAAATATAGACTTAGGTAGAAACCATAAACCCCTAAGGCTCTAACAACTTTATGTGATAACACTTTTAGTAACTGATTCCTCTCCTTGGGATCTAGAGGGTGTTTATCATTCCCAACAAGGGGAAATTTAGGGTCATTTGACATAATGAACCCTCTCTTATAGTCTTCCCATTCTTTCCTCTAGTGATATCATGGCCAGTACTTCAAGGCTTTACCCCCATAGTCAATCATTGACAATCTAAATAATACATTTACATTGTTCCCATGCCATAGCATGGCGATCATAATTAATGATTAATTACAAGCTAGGGGAAACAAGGGTATTGCAATCCCCTCCCCCTTAAAAGTAACATCGCGCTTGGTGTTCTTTCTCAGTAACACATGTCATGCCTTTCTCATTCAGTTGCTTCATAATTATTGACCCTCTTTCTTGTTCAGGTCCTTTTCAGACTCTTGGTCCTCATCACCTGTCTTCAATAATATTGGACAACAAGCATATTAATCATAGATTTCATGCGTAAACATTTTACCGTTGCATAAAATTCAAGAAGATTTCCTAACTTAGAACAATATTCATATGTGCAATTCGTGGATTTGTATCCACATGGCTGTCTTGTTTTCTTGGCTCACTATTTTTCCTGGAAATACCCATTGTATACATGATCCCAATAAATAGTTTATAAAAATTATCAATGTCTCCTCTTCCTTGCAGTCACTCACCCTCTATGCCTAGGCTCAAGAATCCCCATCTCTTCTATACAAATCATCAGGCGATCCTTCCTTCCTTGCCAAGGTTTTCTGGCACAAAAATAATTTCAGAGACCTCATTGATCCTTATTGTTGAGGCATCCTTTGGACTTTCTCTGTCGAGGCGTTACTCCGGCTTGTTTTTCCACAACACAACATATTCTAGGTGATCATGGCTTACCATAGGGTTCTCATGTCCCAATCAATAACCTTTTTTCATGTTTTCCATCTTGGCATCCTTCACCTGTCCTCTCGAGACAGATCTTTCTCATCTCACATGTATCAAAGGTATAAAGAAATTATGAGATATTATCATCAATTTCAATTTCATAATTTTGTTTCAAATCTATAACCCACATATTTCCAAATTCTGTTGTTGGGGTATTCTACCCTACGGACTAATAAGCTAGGGCTCTAAACTTATACGCAGAAAATGACCCTCAAGACTTAACTTTTGACCTTCTACCCGAATCTGAAACCTCTTTCTTCACATGCATACAAGAGAAGAA